>JABCKT010000024.1:0-130687 GCA_018858115.1 Tephrocybe rancida
TGATCTGCCTTACCATCTTTTTGTTCACACGATACACCCGTCTAGAGATATCTTGATCGGTCCGTTTTCCTGATGAGTCATTGATTGCTTTCAGCCAGCGATTTTCTACCTTCGTCTTGCTTAATTTTTGGTTTTCGTTTCTTATGACCCTCTCACATCGGAGCTTCCATATTAAGTGGGCTGATCTCCTTCATTTCCCGTCGTTTGAACGCGTCCACGCAGCGCGCCAACCCCCTTCCCCGGAAGCGACGATAAAACTGAAATTAAAAATCACAGCCAGAGATACCTATCCAAGGGGAACCACCTAAGGAGGCATTGTAGACATGTGGAGGCACAGCACACCAGGCCTATGGCACGCTGCATGCTGAACATGGGATTACAAAACAAGATGAGAGAGCTCGGAGGATGTGTGTTTATCTTTTCCTTTCAGTCACCGCCTGATAACCTCAGTAGACCTGAACACTTAACAGAGGCCCAGTAACGTCCATCTCATCATTATGCAGTATCCTATGCAGTCTCTCATGCAGTCTCCTCGAATGGCACACAAGCCGATGCGCTCGAGGACAATGGAGCGGGAGGGCCGGCGCAGTACCACGCCAGAGAATGTTCTAGTCATGCCTCTTCGTATTCCTGCACCAAGGCATCGACACGCAGCCCCTTCTGGTGAGCAAGAGTTGCTATCGTGAGGTCATCACCGATCATAATCGGGTTCGTAGGCCCCTGGCCCTTTCTTGATCTCGATGACTATGTATGTATTCCGTACTTTTGTCAGTGTGACCTATTCTTACATATGACTTGGCGCAGATAGATCCCAGGCAACTCGTTGGCAAAGAACCATCACCTTCCATTCAACGCTGCAATCACCAAGACGCAAAGAAGTGTAACAGATGTTGGACTGGCTATCCTCAGTCTCTTTTTCCAAATTGGACGCCTGCGCAACAGGAGCGCAGTAGGATCTCCACAGTTGTCAAACTGCACGACACCTGCACGATCCACTATGTTGATGTCAACGAGGAGGGAGAGTTTGCTATATCGGAGAGTGTGGTTGTTCCCCCTAACGGATCGGATGCACATTGGGAGCTCATGAAGAAGCCTGTGAGTACAAGCTCCTCGTGGCTCTTTGTCCAATGTATTAACCTATCTTCCAGCGACCCAAAGGCACTCGTCTACGGGCGATGTTTTTAGAGAACCTCTCGGGACCGGTACTGCAAATGCTCGGCACCAAGTTAGTCTCCCTTACTCGTCTTCCCAAGTTTATTGACCAACTTCAATTAGGTACAACATCGAACCCTTTTACTTTTCCTCATCCATCGGGTGGATACCGTCAAGATATGAAGAGGAAGTCAAACTGGGACATAGTGATCGTATGCCTGTTCTATTCTCATCCTCATGCCTCTCGTTCTCACCATATTTCTTTTAGACATCACAATATCTCTCACCTTCATCCGTACCATGCGCAACCCAACTACCCTCCCTCCAAGCTCCACATCAAGTTATACAGCCAGCATCACCAGTCGTCAACAGCATAACCTACCAGACCAAGTCATCGATACGCAAGCGCCCTTGTACATTCGTTCCAGTGAGTATTTTGCCTAATTTTCTTTTCGGCTATGACACCTAAGCCCCGTTTACTAGGTGACCGCATCCTATTCCCCGACCTTCTTTCACTGCACATGGTTCGCTCGCACATGAACAGCACAATCATCTCGTATCACCCTGATCAGGAGCACCGATCCACGACAGCTTTATCCCTCCATTCTCGCCTGAACGCCGCCGGTCACTCTGTGTATTGGAACACCATGTTTGCAGAGCACGACGACCCGACCTTTGTCTTCCTCTCCCTCCTATGGTACGCGCTCTACGCCTGGGACGAAGCCCTCGAAGTGTTATATACACACATCTACTCGGTGGTACGTCCCCTTTCTTACGCCCTTGAGTAAACCAATTTAAACCCCCAATTCAGGAATCTCGCGTCATTCACACAAACGACATCCATCTCACGCAAGAACTCCACATTATTCAAGCCCACCTCCTGCATTATGAATCCCTCCTCGACGACTTCCGCAAGACTGTCGTCTTCGTTCTTGACACCCCTTACCCCGGGCTCGACAACCCGTCGCTATACACGCCCGAACATCGCGACCGCTTCAAGGAGCTGATGAAGAAGGAGTGCAACAACCTATTGAGCGAAATCAAACGACTCGAGAAGGCGCGTCTCATGCAGGGCAGACGGCTGAAGAACGTGATGAACTTGGTGCGTTCCTCATCGTGTTTCCAGAGACTCAAGCTGACTGAATGTATAACCTGTAGGGCTTCAGCAGCGTGAACATCGAGGACAGTTGGAGCATGCAGAAGCTTACAGAGGCTGCTGTGAAGGACAGCACTGGTACGCCCTCCCTCGACCAATACCATACATGTCCCACCAACTCACCCTTGACTCACAGCAATGAAACAAGTCGCCTATCTCACCATGTTCTTCCTTCCTGCCTCCCTCGTTGCCGTACGTCTCCATATCTCGTCTCTATCTATTCGCTCCCAACATATTTTTCAGGCCGTATTCGGAATGAATGTCAAAGAATTCAATCCTGGTTCAGGCGGTACATTGGCGCACTACTTAGCCATCGCGATTTCTTTGACTGTGCTCACTTGCTGGGTGATCATCGCTTTCCAGTTCCGCTCGGGGCGTAGCGAGTCTGAGGAGCCTCCGCTCGCGTGGCCGATACTCGGACGCATCGGGTGGCCAGTAACAATGGCGATGAAATTCTATGCAGAACGGAAGAGTTCACGTAAGTCCTACAGTAAACTGGCAGTTCCGAACGAGACCTTGCCAGTGTAAAGTATCCTATCCTCTCCAAGATCGCATAGAGTCGATAAATATTTCCTGGGATCTCTCACCTTCGTCATCAAGGGGAGGATGATACGGCAGGCCCAGTTAAGCTAAACTACTAGGATGGAACCATGATTGCATATATACCTAACTACTTTATACCTGCGTGTTGTCGTCAGTGGGCCCCGACCAGCCAACCACTCATGACGTCTGGTGATTTCCTACCCTCTAGTCACAACGTGATAAATTCATGCCTCTCTCGCTCCATTGTTTGAGCAGATTGGGTATAGATAACACGGTGGGTTTGAAGAGATGTTACTTGGTAAAAAGCGGCACAGACAATCTGTGTGTACATTCAAAGATTACAGTGTTAAGTTTTATCAGAGCCACAGTTGTCCTCACTGTCGGGGCCTCCTGTTGTCACTACGGCACCGAGTCCTGGATGCTCTCAAAGTAATCAGAGTAGGAAGGTATCATGGATATGCACACCGCACAGGAGCCGTGTTCGCCGGCGCCACATCCTTGTTGCGCGTCTTGTTGATCTTCTGCTTGTTGACGAACATGCATGGTTCGCCTGTCATTAATGGAGCAAGCTCATAACAGCACATTCGGGGCGCATTGCTCATGCCGAACACCCATTTAACTTTCAGGTAAGAGCTACTCGTAGCCCTTGCAGAAGGGTCGACGAACCATGCTCTTATACAGTTGATGAACGGGCTTTGCAGGCGGAGGATGGAGGCTGAACGCTCGTGTGGTAGAGGTTGTGTAATCCCAGGATGCCACCGATTCTTACCAGGACGCGTGAGTCTGTAGGTTAGGCTGTCAATATCGCACTCTGCTCCAGTATGGGCGCTACAATCTATATATCAATGTCAAGGGAAAGTCAGAACCGGGTAGTTATTGGACCAAAACACAGCGACGTACCTTAAAAAGGAGCCTCCATTCCGACAACACGCGTCTGCTGTGGTCATGCACAGCCATGCCATTAATCTGCTCGCAAAAAAAAACCATTCGAGTTGGCGCCGAGTTTGCTTCGATGCGAGCTCTTCGGCAGCGTCCTTGTGGGCCTTCCTCTGAAGGATCACATAAGGTGTAGATGTTGGGGCGCGAATGACATGTCAGGGGACTCGCGATGAAGGCAAACGGACGTGTACATGCACGAGTTGGCGTCATGGAGAGAGTGTGACTGATGTGACTAGATGACAGACCAGTGGTGACCGGTGCCCAGAGGGTCAATCGCCTTTTATACTTAGAACATCTGGGTATGAGACTATCGAAAACAGGCGAGAAAGTTGCCAGTTTTGTTTCTTCCTTCTAATTGAGCTCGGCGAAACTATTGTTGGCCCACAGCCTCGTTTTACCGAAGCACGTTGAGGGCTTTTGAGGGGTGGTGGCTGGTGGTCGGCGTCTTGGCGCTTGAGCGTTTGATCAGAAGGGCGGAGCCAAGAAAATAGTTCCTGCAGACAACAAAGACTCCGTCTCTCGGTGCTGTTGATGCCGATGTTGAAGGAGTCGCGCGGCTATCCTTCCCTTTCAGTTACCGCAGTAGACCTGAGCACTTAATAGACGCCCAGTAACGTCCTTCTCACCATTATGCAGTCTCCCGTGCAGCCTCCCGTACAGTCTCCTCGAGTGGCACCCAAGCAGATGCGCTCGTTGACGGTGGAATTCGACCACTGGCGCAGTATCATGCCACAGAATCCTCCAAACATGCCTCCTCGTATTCCTGCACCAAGCCATCGACACGCAGCCCCTTCTGGTGAGCAGAATTTCTTTCATGAGGCCTAAACGTCCATAACCGATCACAATTGGATTCATAGGCCCCTGGCCCTTTCTTGATCTCGACGACCATGTATGTATTCCGTACCTTTGTCAGTGTCACCTATTCTTACATATGACTTGGCACAGATAGATCCCAAGCAACTCGTTGACAAAGAACCATCACCTTCCATTCAACACTGCGATCACCAAGACGCAAACAAGTGTAACAGATGTTGGACTGGCTATCCTCAGTCTCTTTTTCCGAACTGGACGCCTGCGCAGCAGAAGCGCAGTAGGATTTCCAAAGTCGTCGAACGCGTACACGACACCTGCACGATCCACTATGTCGATGTCAACGAGAAGGGGGAGTTTGCTATGTCGGAGAGCATGGTTGTTCCTCCTAGCGGAACGGATGCGCATTGGGAGTTCATGAGGAAGCCTGTGAGTACAAGCTCCTGCTGGCTCTTTCTCCGATGTATTAACCTATCTTACAGCGACCCAAAGGCACTCGTCTACGAGCGATGTTTTTAGAGAATATCTCGGGACCGGTACTGCAAATGCTCGGCACCAAGTTAGTCTCCCTTACTCGTCTTCTCAAGTTTATTGACCAACTTCAATCAGGTACAACATTGAACCCTTCTACTTTTCCTCATCCATCGGGTGGATACCGTCAAGATATGAAGAGGAAGTCAAATTGGGGCATAGTGATCGTATGTCTGTTCTATCCTCATGCCTATCATTCTCACCGTATTTCTTTCAGACATCACGATATCGCTCACCTTCATCCGTACCATGCGCAACCCAACTACCGTCCCTCCAAGCCCCAGATCAAGCTATGCAGCCAGCACCACCAGTCTTCAACAGCATAAGCCCACAGACCCCGGCATCGATACGCAAGCCCCCTTGGTCATTCTTTCCAGTGAGTATTTTGTCTATTTTTTTTTTTCGGCTATGACAGCTCAGCCCCGTTTGGTAGGTGACCGCATCCTACTCCCCGACCTCCTTTCACTGCACATGGTTCGCTCGCACATGAACAGCACAATTATCTCGTATCACCCTAGTCAGGAGCACCGAACCACGACAGCCTCATCCCTCCATTCTCGCCTGAACGCCGCCGGTCACTCTGTGTATTGGAACACCATGTTTGCAGAGCACGACGACCCGACCTTTGTCTTCCTCTCCCTCCTATGGTACGCGCTCTACGCCTGGGACGAAGCCCTCGAAGTGTTGTATACACACATTTGCTCGGTGGTACGTCCCCTTTCTTAAGCCCTTAAGTAACCAATCTAAAACACCAATTCAGGAATCTCGCGTCATTCACACAAACGACATCAATTTTACGCAAGAACTCCACGTTATTCAAGCCCACCTCCTGCATTACGAATCCCTCCTCGACGACTTCCGCAAGACTGTCGTCTTCGTTCTTGACACCCCATACCCCGGACTCGACAACCCGTCGCTATACAAGCCCGAACATCGCGACCGCTCCAAGGAGCTAATGAAGAAGGAGTGTAACAACCTACTGAGCGAAATCGAACGACTCGAGAAGGCGCGTCGCATGCAGGGCAGACGGCTGAAGAACGTGATGAACTTGGTGCGTTCCTCATCGTGTTTCCAGAGACTCAAGCTGACTGAATGTATAACCTGTAGGGCTTCAGCAGCGTGAACATCGAGGACAGTCGGCACATGCAGAAGCTTACAGAGGCTGCTGTGAAGGACAGTGCTGGTACGACCTTCCTCGACCAATACCATGCATTTCCCACCAACTCACCCTTGACTCGCAGCAATGAAACAAGTCGCCTATCTCACCATGTTCTTCCTTCCTGCCTCCCTCGTTGCCGTACGTCTCCGTATCTTGCCTCCAACTATTCGCTCTCAGCATACTTTTCAGGGCATATTCGGAATGAATGTCAAAGAAATCAATCCTAGTTCAGACGGTACATTCCGGCATTACTTCGCCGCCGCGATTCCTCTGACTGTGCTCACCTGCTGGGTGATCATCGCTTTCCAGTTCCGCCCAGGGCGTAGCGAGAGTGAGGAGCCTTCGCTCGCGTGGCGGATACTTGGACGCATCGGGTGGCCGGTGACAATGGCGATGGAATTCTTCGCAAAGAAAGAAGGCCAAGATCGAATAAAACGTCCTTATTTGAGTCGATGGACACCTCCAAGAATCTCTCACCTTGGTCATCAAGGGGAGGACGACACGACGGACCCGGTTAAGCTAGACTACTAGGATGGAGCCACGATCATATGTATATACCTATTTACTCTATACCTATATGCCACCGGTATACCTTGCATACTGTTCTACCTACCTACCATCTTTGCTACATAGGTTACCATCTAATTCCCGCTACCCCTGTAGTGGGTTTTTGTCGTTTCTATCGGAAACACTCTCAAAACGCCTGGAAAAGCCATGTACATGTAACTGCATGTGAAGTCATGCTTAATGACGTCACAGTCAAAGACCTCTGAATTTCAGTGTTCACTCGATGTTGACTCTATGCAAAATGAGTATCTTCCAGGAAGAACTGTGACATGCCTATCGATCTCAATCGGTAACAGCTGTCACCCATCTTCGGTCTCTTCTCCTAGTGTCCACATCAATATGTGCCTATCACTCGGCAGTGGGAACGGTCATGGACGCGATATATCATAGTACAGATCCTCTTCCGGGACACTACTGAGCCCGATTTTACAAGCTCTTGATCGTTTCACTACATCATATACTGTACTTACTGCTTGCTTACAGCATCGCAATTTTGAAGCCGGTTCCGGGGTTGGTTCACCGCTCGTAAATTTCCGTGTATGAACGCACCTGTTTTTAAACTAAGTATACGGTTCGTTGTAGAAGCAGGGAAAGTAACTAAGTAGCGGGCTTGCCTCGCTCCCACAACTCTGTCAAATATCCTGGGATTATAGGTTGCCGGCCAGTTTTACATTATTCCTTTACATAGCCAAGCATCATCAAGGTCCAACCAAGATCTATTTAATGGCCCCTCTCAACACAAATGACTGCGTCGCCTTGCTGTCTTGTTGCCCACCAGTGGAAGTTGTCGCGATCCACAAATACTCCTCCGAGAATGCCACCGGGGGTATGATTACCCTCAACAAACTACATAACCTATGTATTTTTGGAAACAATCCCGCCGGGAAGCTCGTTGATCATATTACCCTTCCATCGCTACGCTTCTTCGAATCTTATGCACCGAATGAACACTCCAACCTCAAGCGACTCGTGAATAGGTCTGGCTGCAGCATACAAACATTGGGAATCACAGGTGGGCACCATGTGGATGGCTTAATCAGTTATCTAAAGCTCGAGTGCTTTTATGGTATCCATTCACTCGCATTTAGTCCTACGCGACGTGTTGATGATGATGATGATGATGTCGACCAATTGACATGGAAGGAAGAAAGTGATCTTGAGACCCAACTTTTCCCTCGCTTGTCTACCATCCGAATCGAGTACTGCGGAACGACGGATAGCATGGTGTCGCGTACGTCGGAATTTACCCTACATCGCTGCAACGTGTCGTCGCAGAAGGTCTTGACTATTATCCTGACTGTGAGGACGCACCCATCGATATAGCAGCCTTCCGGCGGTTCCGAGACCAAGGGCTTCAAGTTAGTTGGGTGCCGGATCAAATTGTGTGAAATAAATGCCTGCGCCACTTTGACGCACCGGCCGTTCGCAGTCGTTGTTAAAGACTCGACTCGCTCATTATTCCAACTCCTTCCCATCAAAATACTCGGTCTATACACACGTAATACAGACCATGTCTACGTTTATCAATGTCGGAGTGGCAAAGAGCGACTCCTTCGAAACCTTAAGCTTGACACAATTTATATGCTGGCTCCAACCACTATAGGTATATTATGTACAGAATTATCCGACGGTATTTCAGAATTGGATCGATATGTTAAGGTACAATGACGACGGGAAGCAATACAAAGTCCAGGCATGGCGAAAGGTCACATGGAGGTATAGAAATCACATCTTGTTGCCGCATCGCGAGCAGACTTCCTCTTTATCCATGCTGTGTTCAACCGAGTTGAGAATGGATCTGAGAAGGAGGTGTCACGTAACCACTCACAACAAGCAAATGAGGCCAATGGGGAACAGCACCTAAGGGAAACATGAGTTGGACTAGGCGACGACAATGGATTGATCTTGGACACTCACCACTGCGGTGATGATTCCACAAACACCATATTTTGTCTCCCGTTGGTGGTTTCCTTGCGCGCACTGCGCGAATTCTGTGATATCCAAGGTCAGCCTTTCAAAGGCGAATCTCCAACAAAAGGATCACATACGAGCAGACCTATATTGCTCGCCGACCTGAGCAGCACTCAGCGCCTGCGCTGGTGGTTGAACAGGCGGTTGCCATTGCGCTTGAGGTGCAAACTGAGGCTGTGGTGTGTGGTGGTCCAGTTGGTATGGAGGTGCTTGCACTTCCTGGGTCTTTTCGATCATGGTAAAAAGTCGGTTTGGGTGTGGGATTGAAGAAGAGTCCAAGAAAAATGGGAGACAAGTGAAACAAGTCTAGCGCGCCTGCGTGTGTATTTAAGACAAGGAGGGGTGGTGTCGTTGGCCAAGCGATCATCATGATCACTGTTTGATGTTGGGCGGCATTGCCCCTCAGTGGCTGTACCTGTTTCCGCGAACCACGCAAACTGAGGCGCCTTGCAACCCTCATCCTCACGCTTCACAGCATGGCAAATAGATGAACAGGCTGTGCAAGAACTCCTTGATTCTGCTTGAAGGTTGCCAGATTCTCGATACTGGGATCACGTTGATGGGTTGGCTGCGGTTAAAAACAAGCTGCGTCTCTGACTCGGTCCGATTGATTCGATAGCGGAGAAGTGTAATAAGCCAAATCAATCCAAAAGTCCAGGTTTAGCGTACAACGTACAAAGTAATATTACTTGTTAATGTATCACAAAGCGCTCAACGAGAGGGGGAAGCTGCATGAGCGGCCTAGATAATTCGATATTCATAAGTACTCCCAAAAATTCAAAAAGTCCGAGCCTGATCCCAAAGCTCCACTGGCAAAGATGTGCAGGCTGTGTATAGATTGATTAAGATCAATGAGCAAATCAGGGACACAGACTGAGAGACATACGCAAATCCACCCAAGACTCAAACCCTATTCCCACACCTGATGCAGACCTCTTCCTTGTCAGCGCTGGGAAGTTTCATCAGATTTATGTGTGAGATTGTAAGGTATGAGAGACGCACAGCATGCAAAGAAGGCCGATGGGGAAGAAGACCTGAACGTAATAAGGATGAGTTATGAAAAAGAAAAAAAAAAGATCTGACTAGACTCACGACGGCAAGGATTATGCCAACAACGCCATACTTCGTATGTCGCGAATGGTTACCCGCTGCACACTGTGCATACTCTGAAATATGACTAGAGTCAGCACGAATCAGAGCATAGGTCACAGAGAAAAGGGACGAACGGGCGGCCTGATACTGTGCGCCAATCTGAGCCTGTCCAGCGAGCGCGGGCGCTTGCGGCTGCACATATATCGCCTGAGGAGGCTGCTGCTGTTGAGGCACATTCAACGGCACTCCAGAAAGGCTTCCATAACCCGTATGCTGAGGGGACAAATTTCCAAGGTGCGGTTGGGCGCCGTAGGGGATTTGCTGTTGCGGCAGCTGACCCATGGGCACTTGCTGCCCAGGAAGGGCTCCATAACCCGTATGTTGTGGAGACAAATTGCCAATGGGTGGTTGAGCTCCATAGGGGAGCTGTGGGGGTGCGGTGCCTAAAGGCAGTGTGGCATAGGGTTGCTGAGGTGGGGCGCCATTTGGGGGTTGGAAGCTGGGTTGCTGTGGCTGAGGGTAAGGAGAGAACGACGAAGGATATGAGGGAGGCAAGGAGGAGGCGTTGACCGGAGGCGGCGATGCTGGTGGAGGGGTCTTGGTGTCGTGGGGGATGATGGGTTGGGCCATTTAAGATTTTCCTGATAATTTCCTGTGCGAACGCTTTATGAGCGATTGATGAGAAGTATTATTAGAGTACGTAATACGCAGAGGACTCTTATCTACTCTTGACAGACGTCTATTGCCAGGCACCAGGGGTGACGTTGCCTGCGATCTAAACGCATTGAAAATTGCTGGTCAGATTCATCCTCAAGACAGTAATGACCTGGACCTTGCCTTGTGGCAGCTCTCTGTATAGATTTAATGACAATGGGGCTCGACGTAGAATGGTAAGAAATTGAGCTAGCGTTAATCCACAAGTTCAATCATCCCTGAACAAAGATGGACGTATGTCTTCTGCGGTACCGGGCTTGTTAGTGTGACATACATAAAATTTATGTACAGAGCAAAACTTGCCACGGCGCCACGGTGCGGGTTCGTGAAAGGTGCTATCAAATACACCCATTCAGAAGACTATCGGGATGTCAATCTGCTGGTTACAGAAAGAAACATACATATGCGGCTTCACATGGTTCAGGCAAGGAAAATCGGAGATGGCCCGGACGAGCCATTTCTTAACCAAACTTTGAGAACGGATTCGAATGAGTACCACGGGAAACGATAGCGGCCCTAAAGCTTGATCATGAAGGTCATATTGCTTTGCAGTCTACGCGACTGAAGTGTCATGGTACATGTTATAGCGCTTTCCTCTGCTTTTCGAGGCTGGCGGCTGCCCCTAGAATATTTTGAATCCGACAGAACATATCCACGCCAATGGCACCAACTGTGTGATTGAGCTTAGGGCCACAGGTAAATGATAGCACAAGAGAGCTCACAGATGATAGCGTATGACCCATACATCGATGCAAGCATCAGTTTTTCCTGGTCACTCATGAGTGTATTGTGGTAGAACTCGAAAAGACATGTAATAGTTGTTCCGAAGCACACAGTGGCCCAGAGCAAGAGGTGTACTGGGGCCTTGTACGATTTTGAACGCAAGGCCCAAATCCCCCATGCAGCGACTGGGAGTTGGTATAAAGGCTCGGTGAGGGTAAACAGGCGGAACCACGCAGGCTGAGATATAATAAGTTGATCGTTGAAATGAGCTTTGTACCACTCGTGAAGGGATAGTAAGCTTTCTGGCGCAACGCCGGCAGGGTATAATGGGAGGCTGTCAAAAACTAAGGCGAGCATAAGTTTGGCCGTTAATGTTGACGAGAGGTTCAACTGACATATGACGATGGGTATATAGCTCATGAGGAAGAGTACATATAAGCTGTCTCTAGCTCTATGAGTGGAAGGCAACGGGGCGGACATTGGTACCACCGAGTAAGTGGTGAGGAAAAGACCGAATGTTTGGTTGGAGTCGGTGAGTCAACAAACCCTTGAACTTGCCGTTAACCCCGTACAACGTAAGGGGGGTTGGACGCGTCGAGCTCGCCAACGCGACCTTTTTCTTTCTGTGACTATGTCCAGGAATTCACCGGTACCAGTTTGGGCAAGTATGCGAGGTGAGTTTTTTCCTAGGCGCGTACTGTAAGTCTTCTCACCTAAGTACAGTTGCAACTTCCTCAGACGACGAAATTGGTTCATCAGAGGTCGAAGAAGATCAGCTACGACGCTCTACGTCTATTCCATCCAAGAGGAAAGGAAAATCCCCTCCTCTTGCGCGGGCAGGTCCCAAACGCCAAAGGACGGCAGACGGCAATATTGGTCAGGCTTATGTCTTGTCTCAACGTTCTTCATTAACTAACGGCGACTTTTACCTGTTTTTAGTCGCTCCAAGCTCTAGCAGCCTCTCGACAAAACTTCCACGACTGAGTGGAGACACGCAGGCCCTTGCAGGTCCATCAAAGGCGATCAACAGTCGCCCGCGAGCGTCTGAACCTGGATCAACAAGAGCCTCAGCGTCTAATCCAATCCCCGGGCCATCTACCCAATCTTCCTCGACTGCTACTTCTACAACAACGTTACGAAGATCAAAGTCGCCCAGACCATTACGAGTATTTGAACATAGAGCAAGAGCCTTCGCGCGCGATACAATCTCACGACCATCTACTACCAAGCCTTCTTCGACCGCTGCTGCTCCTCCGTTGCTCCGAAGGTCCAAGTCTCCCAGACCGTTACAACTATTGAAGCCTGTGGAGAAGTTCACCAGGAAAAGGAGTTTGGGCCGTCCTGCCCCTCGCTCTCGCTCCTCATCGGGTCCCACCAGGGTTCCAGCGAAAGAATGTCAGCACTCTCTCGCCACCATTGGCTGCCTCATTGACGCTTTCATTCAGCCGAGATTATCGACCTCACCAGCGACGGAGAAACCAAGGTGCCTCCTGCGAAACCTGTGGCCAAGTCACGGACTTCTGGTCATGGTCCCCCCTCATCCATTCGAATCCCCCCTAAAGTCAGGAATCGACCAGAACAAAACCCCCCGAAGGGTGCTGCGCCGCCCGCAGGAGTTGAGGTTGTTATCATCGACGATTCTGATGAGGAAGCTCCTCCAGCCCCCAAGCCTTCAAGCTCCCGTCCTGTTACGGCACCGAAAGCATTACCAAAGGTGAAAGCTCGAGACGTAAGACCTCCAGAAGCGTCGGATGGTCCCACCCCGAGCACTCGACCTGCCTCAAAATCATCGTCGAAGCCCATAGCACTCCCGAAGCGCCCACCATCGACGAACTCGAGCTCGACATCATCAGATGCCCCCACCCCGAGCACTCGACCTGCCTCAAAACCATCATCCAAGCCCATAGCACTCCCGAAGCGCCCACCATCGACGAACTCGGACTCGACACCATCAGCTTCCCAGCCCTCGTCAAAGCCCGCAGCAACCTCGAAGCCCATCGCCTCGTCGAGTCAATCGAAACACAGTGGTAGCGAGAAGCGTTCAGCTGCCTCTTCTCCAGGAACGAGTTCGACAACGCCGAACGGAGTCATACGAACGACTGGGGCGGGAGAGAACATTGTGGCCTCTAAGAAGAAAGGATCACCCCAACCTCGCCCGCCTAGTCGAGTTGATGACGATCCTGACAAGATGGATGTGGATACCCCGGATGAGAGTCTCCAGCATCCAACTGCCTCATTCCATTCTCCAAAGAGCTCCATCAACACGCCTTCGGCAGCACCAGCAGCATCTCACTCGACTCCAGGACCCTCTGTCACAATTTCCCCTCTCACGACCACAGATCCAAAGTTAACTTCAATCGACTTCAAATCTCTCAACAAGGTGCCACTTCCCGAGCGGTCCAGACCCAACATTTCGCAGACGCCTGTAATGGACAACGCGGAGCCCCGTCCTCCAGTTATATCAGTGAAAGAGGGGGCTGCTCGATCTCAGGTATCGCCACCTGCGAACCCGAGAAAGTCGTCTGGCTTGGATATGAGTGGGTTGAAGGATGTTTTAGCAGATACCGTTGGTCTGTCTCGGCGTACCCCGCCGTCCCAGGCGGACAAGCCATTCACATCGTCGCGACCGCCGTCGGCGAAAGGTTCTCACCCAGCGCCTGAGGTTTTGCAAAGAGGTGAACCTCCAAAGTCCTCATCTGTAAGTCCCCGCGTCGCCCATACTATGCCTGACTTGACACCATATCAGGATCCTAAAGGAAAGGGCGAAGATTTATCTGTGAGCTCTCGCCCCTTGGCGCAGCGGAATACCATTGCCAGCCCGCCGCAGTTTACACTTCCAGAGGGAGATCCAAACTTTATTGACCTGACGCTTGATTCCGATGAAGACATGGCACCTCCTCCGGATGCACATCTTGCGGACGCACTGCAGAGTTCACGTGTCCTCCAATCTTCCCTGGTGAAGGCGGAGCCCCCCATGAGCCCACCATCATTGACCAGGAACAAGTCGCGGGTGACTTCTGAATCGGATCCTGAGGTTTCGAAGAATGTTTCGCCCTCCGATAATGCCACTGGTGTTGCGCACGACGATCCTCCGGCCCGATTTACGCCTATGCGTCTTCCTTTACCCAAACCTCGGTCCTTGATGGTCCTTCAGGATCTGAATGACAATCTCGCCGCAGCTCCGGCCAAAACAACAATTGAAGACGCAAGTTCTGCCAAATCGTTGCCTCATCCATCGCGAAGCCCACGAAGCCCAGATTTCAAAGGACCTACATCTGATTCCGCTACGGAGGACTCTCAGACGCGTGGCTCAGAAGGCTCATCGTCGTCCTCGCCTTCCGATTCACCCCCACCTCCGGTTTCCCTGCCCCACCGAACCGCTCGAAAATCTGGGCGGGGACGGTTTCGCGGCCCGGGGCACTCAACATATTCTAACCCATTGTTCAATCATGTGCCACCAGCTCCAACTTCAACAACGTGTACCTCGGAGGCAGGATCTGTGCCGCCCTCTTCATCTCAACCACCTGTGGACACAACACACAGCTCGCCTGGGGCCGTACATGCCACGTCACCTATTGATGTGCCTCAGACTTCGGACGCGATGGAAGGGGTGATCGAGGATGAAGCCCTTGCTCCAGAGGTCAAAGACGCACTGCCGGAGTCTGATGAGTCGGCAACCAATCGGCAACCAATACTGGGCAATGCATATCAAGAGCCGACTTTACCTACACCCGTTACTGGTGCCGTCTCTGGGCCTGTTCTTTCCAATAAAAACGCTCCTGCCACAGTACCGACCGCAGCTTTGGATTATGATTCTGAACTGGAGTATGTTGACGAACCAATCGTTACGGGGCCGTCTCGGGGGGACAATAGACGGATTATTCCTGAGCCTTTGACACTGGAACCGGGACCACCATGCCCCGAAGTGTCAAATGAAGTAGACGCATCCGAGGTTGGTTCTTGATTTGAAATAATGAACAAATTACTTACATTCATATCCTTAGATGGAAGTGGAAGCTCTGCTGTTGCCATCTGCGCGCAATTCACCTGTTCCTGTTCCAGAGGAAGATGCTCAGAAAGACGCTTTTGAGGCCATGGGTGATCCATTAGACATCCTCGACGACGTGGCCTGCCAGCCCCGGCGCTCTACTCGGTCCTCTCGCTCTGCTTCTGACGAGCCTCTAGACTTTTTCGGCGAAGACAGCTTCAATGATAGTGCGAGCTCCCCTCCTACCAGCCCCACACCACCCGAGAGACCTTCCAGTCCAGCTCCGATCAAAATCTTCGGTGGTTTCGAAAGCCTAAACTGGAGGACTTATCGCCAAAATCCCGAAAACTTCAAGCCCAGGTGCCATTTTGGCAGAGACCTTCCCCACACGCTCCAGGACACCATTAATAGCTTCACCGACGCCGGCCGCCGCCATCGTTCCCTGGCATCCATCATGGAAGCTACCATCCGGGAGAACACCGCAGAGGACGAGCCGGACGCCCCGCCCATCGAAATTATCAATGAGGTGGACGACGACCCGACGCCGCCATGGGAATTCCACTATTCGAATAAGATGTGGCTCGGGGATGATGTTCCCCTGCCCGATGTTGCAAACCTGGTACATTGTAACTGTGTTGGGCGATGCGATCCAAAGTCCAAGACTTGTGCTTGCGCCCAACGGCAACACCAATGGCTCAAGGACAGTGTGCCAACACCAGACTTCATGTACGATAACAAAGGCCATGTCAAGTCGAGTGTCTACCCTGTTTTCGAATGCAATGATCTATGTGGGTGTGGCGATGAGTGCCGTAATCGAGTACGTTTTCTCTGGACCTGATCGTTTCCACTCTTACATGCATTTTTTATCAGGTTGTTCAGCATGGCCGGAAATGTGCAGTCCGGATACAAAAGACGCAGGAAAAGGGATGGGGTTTGTATCAATTCGTAAAGCTCTACACTATTGTTATTGACTCCATTTGTGCATCAGGTGTATTTGCTGGGCCAAAGAAAATCCTTGCAGGATCATTCATCGGTATCTATGCTGGCGAACTCTTGACTGATAGAGTCGGAGAGCTTCGTGGAATGTACGTCTGTTATTCTTGATGAGACCGCTTTCGTATCCAACTCCACTCGATCCAGAACTTACAACAAGTTTGGGAGAACATATCTCTTTGACCTGGACTTTTGGTATCTCAGAGAGGGCAATGAAAATTGGGATATTCAGTATACTGTGGATGCTTATCATGCTGGCAATGTGAGTCGTCAGGTTTCCAAGCCATCAAAGATGCTTACCTACCGCGTGTAGTTCACCCGATTTCTTGTATGTCCATTCAAGTGATTCGCGCCTTGCATATGACTTAACGGTCTCATTTCCTAGAACCATTCCTGCGATCCTAACTGCAGCCTAGTCTCGTGCTATATCAATGAGCCGGATTTACAGAAGCCACTTTTGACAGTTTTCGCCAAACGAGATATAGAGCCTTTTGAGGAACTCTGTTTCTCTTATTCCGGAGACTCCGGTGATGCATCGGACGACGAAGGGGTGAGTGTAAATGCCCAAGTCAGCGCTCAGCGCTGAATCTCAAATGTTACTCCAGGATAAAGATCGTCGATCGTCACCGGCGGGAGACAAGGACGCGGTATATGTCAAGTGCGCTTGCAAGGCGTATAACTGTACTGGTGTGTCCTTTCGCCCTTTCCCTTAAAGCTACGTGTTGCTCACACTCCTATGTAGGATACATGTTCAAATAGCCTGGCCTGGGTCCCCATGTCGTTATGCAATGTTCTTGATTTGTCTAACAACCAGATCCATACCCTACATGCACAAGGCTACATTACAACATATAACTTTAATATTATTTACGCAGCGCTTAACGGACGATGAGCTAGGGCTCAATCGTCGTCTAAAACAATAACCTCTCCCAGCTGCCTCAGTGGCTGCGACCGATTACTTCCTCCAACGTTCGAAGATGTACTACTCCTAGGAGTCCTGGATGTCCCGATTGCTCGTTTCTTGTTCGCGGCAGCACTGTCCGACACCTCTACTTCGTCTCCATCATCGACCAAGTTGACCTCCACTTTCTCCGAGCCCTCCTGTCTCTTCCTCTTCGAGCCCCTGGTCGAAGGTCGCTTGGCAGTCGACTCTTCGTCGTCCGAGTCCTCAATCGTTATGGGTTCGGAGGAGCTGGACGCGGCGGGCAGGGCTGATGACGAAGTCGAAGCATCTGAGGCTTTCTGCTTGCCTTTCGCAGACGCGGACGCAGCGGATGCAACAGCCGGAGGTGGCGGAGGCTTTGCGTACATTTCGGTCCATTGGCGTGCCATGGCATCGTGCGCCTTGCGATTTCGCGTGTACTGATGCGCAATACTAGGAACTATAAGGGAAGTCTCGGTTAATGGTTTTAAAAGATTTTCAGTTCTGGAAATAGATTACCTAGAGGATCCTCTGTAGGTTTGGGATAAGAAAAGGCGGGATGTATTATAACGAAGATAACTGGACATACTTGGATTTGGATCGGTCAAGAGAGAAGACAACGATAGCATGACTTTGAATAATGATAAGGCCGGTGACCAATTATGCTTGAGAATGTCGATACAAATGTTGCCTTGGTCGGATATCTGAACCGCACGGCTTTGTTAGCATCGCCGAGGCAGATGTCGGATATAATACAGACGTTCATATGATAGATCCTAGGAGGTAGACTGTCAGAAGGCAGTTGAAATGAAAACGATGTTCCCTTACCTCGTCTTAAACACAACTCGAGGTGCAGAGAAACTTAGGTCGCTGTCAGCATACCTCATGTCGACACAGCAATATACCTGTGTGCTTACGGGTAGTCCGGGGCAAGTGTTACTTCAAATTTGAAAATTCCATGCTCGTACACGCTGCCTTCGGGGCCAGGTATGCTCCCCTTCCAGAGGTACAAGTTGTCGTCTGAGGGTGCGAGTACTATTGGGCCCAAGTCCTCCTTCTTAAGGTCGGTCACTTCACGATGAATCCGCTTCAGGGTCATCTACAGGCTCATTTAATGAGAGATTTGCTACAGAAACAAAATTCAAGCTTACAGCTGAGGAAAGTCGGGGCGGCATGGTAGTCGAGGTAGAAGGGGGCGGATGCCGGCACTATTCTTGGATCAGGCGCGTGACTTATTTTATGCGATCACATGATAAGCATGATATTTCCCCATTTGGATAAGAATAAATGTCGCGACGCAAATGGGCTCGAATGCCACAATGGAAAGTATTTACAACACCAATTTTCACCTCTCTTACTTACTTTCAATGTAAACGAATATTACCGAGTGACCGAGTGAAAATTCTTGGCGTGATCGCCGCAGTGCCGTGAGCAGACGAACATTCGAAAGGTTACTCCCAAGTCAATGGTGGGCTTCAAATACTAAGACTGTGCTCAACGACAACTTCAAGCTGCCTCCCTGTTTCCCGCCACTTCAGGGAAGGACGGAGATTGTACATCAGAGGAAAGGAGGGGAAGTACCAGCCTTCGCCCGCTACCCATCGGTTGTTTCCGAACTCTAGTTGATGGGGAACGGGTGCAAATGAAAATGGCGAAAACTGGCGTTACAAATACTTTCTAATGGGACCAGCGAACAAATGACTCTGAGAGGGAATCAATCACTCTTCCATCATTAAACACGTCCGAAATAACCCGAAGTATAGTTTTCTCTCCATGGATACACTACTGTCTATGTGACGCATCGGCACTAGAAGTCTCGACCAAGTACTACTTTGACTTATTATTGAAACTATACCCTGTACCACTGGCTAATTAGACTTAGGCGCTCATATAATCAGCCAGGAGCTTTGAATTAGCTGGGTGCCAGAGTTACTTGCCCTCTTCGGTGCCACAACTAACTACGCCACCTTATGCCCCACTGTTGATGTGAAGCTCGGTTTCAGTTTACCACGGGCTTGTCGAGCTATAGATGCCTTTCGAGGATACTTATCATCCCATCTTCAGATAGCACGCATATCTATGTCCATTGAAAAGTACTAACTCGCTCGACCCAGAGAACTAAGGAAGTAGAAGGTGTGGAAATATCCACGAAAAGATGGTACTGATACATTATTATCCGACTGCAGTCCAGGATTGATCCATGTACTTGGGTAGTAGTACAATGACAGGAAGCAACAGATAAACCTGAGTTGCAACGCCCCTGACGAACGAATGTCCATAATTAACGATATAGAAATCACGCTAACTTGATGCCGCATCGCGAGCAAACCACCTCTTTATCAAAGCTGAGTTCGGTTGAGTTGAAAATGGATTTGAGAAAGAGTTGTTACGAAACCACTCACAGCAAGAAAATAAGGCCAATAGGGAACAGTGCCTAAGGCAAACATGAGCGTCGACAACATATCTATTTATGACACTCACAATTGAGGCGATTTGTCCACACACACCGAACTTTGTCTGCCGTTGGTGTTTTCCTTCCGCGCACAATGCGAACTCTGTGATACTTGTCAGCCTTTGAGAGCAAATCCTTGAACAAAAAAAACACGTACGAGCAGACCTATATTGCTCGCCGATCTGAGCAGCAGTCAGTGCCTGCACTGGTGGCTGGACAAATATAGGCGCTTGAGGTGGCAACAGAGGCTGCGGTGTGTTGGGGTCCACTGGATATACTGCAGGAGCAACAAAAGGCATAGGCGCTGGCATTTGCTGGGCCTTTTCCGACATTATTATGACACTGGGTTCGGTGTTAGGTTGAAGAAAGTTGGGAGACAAATGAAGCAATATTTGAGCACACCTGTCCGTGTAAGTATTTAAGAGATGGCAACGGTTTGGTTGGCTTTGTCCAAGAGATCTTCGTCACCCTGTTTTATTAGATGTTATATTTAATGGGTGACATTTTTGAGTTGTCCCTTCCCACTTGGTAGCGGTAGATGGTAGATGGTAGATTTAACCGGCACGCGGTGTCTCCGCGAACTACGCAAACTTGATGTGCCTTGCGGCGCTCGTGTTCACATGTTCACTTCACACATCAGACATAATCCAGATATGTCTGATTTCTGCCAAATCTCTGCTCGAGGTTGCCACGATCTCGAATTTGGGGTCACGTCGATGGTCAGGTTGGCTTTAGTAGGACAACGCTGTCCGACTCGATCGTATATCAGTCACGATAAGCCAAAACAATCAAGGGTTCGAAGTTTACCAATATATATGTATATATACCGTACAGGAAGCGCAGTTCAATATAACTTCTTGGCCACTTGACGACGCTCCACGAAGATGCTGAGATACTTGAAGAATGGCCCCAGAGCTCAGTCAACGTCGGCCGTCAACGCGTCAAGCGGCTTGAGTATGTGTCAATCTCGCGATTGGAAGACAATGTCATATATTCAAAGATCCACGTAATACTGTGTATAAAACGAGGTCAGAATTCTCATCATGGGAATCATTTTCTTTTCGCCAGGAAATATTGAATGCCCTTAAGTGAGAGTCGGCACAGTCCAGTCGATGTAGTTCGCGTCGACGAAACCGAGGTTGTTGGCACCATCGGTCTTGATAATGTTGGTGTTGGTGCTCTGTCCCTTCAAGAACTTGTTGACGAACGCGTCGAGGTCGCCCTGCTCGCTCGAGGGGAACGCGCAATGATTGTGGTTGCCCACCTGGGACACGCCCATCGAGTCCGCCACTCCCAACGCCTTCCAGATGGAGTTCGCCGTCTTCTGGCATCCCCATACACTGCGCGGGCCAAGCCAGTCGATGCCGGTATTGTCGATGATCAGGAGGGCTCGGGGAGCAACGAGCGCGGAGAGCATGTGGTGGTCGAAAGGAAGGACGCGGACTTGGGTTGAGTAGGTGTTGAAGAGGGGGGAGAACCAGACGTTCTCGCCGACGATCTCGGAAGCAGTCTGTGTCGAGATGCCACCAGCGAGCATGTCGTCGGAAATGCGCCAGCAGCCCGCACCACCGGAACCTGACTCCTGAGGAATCGTGAGAGCAATACGTGTGTCGAAGGCACCTGCAACGAGCGCGCCCTTTCCATTGCGCGAGCAACCTGTGACACCGATACGTTGGAGGTTAATGTTGGCGCTGGGCGTAATCTCCAGGGCGTCGATGATACGCGAGACACCCCAAGCCCATGCCGTCATGGCACCAGCCGAGTGACCAGAGCCATAGATCGTGTAGAATTTGCCCTTGCCACGACTGCTACCGTCTGTCTGGGCGGCAATATCATCGTTGTTGAAGGTGATGACAGCGACGCCAGCTGGAGTGGGGATGCTCAGGCCGCCGTAAGCAATGAGGGCGGGATAGGGAGCAGTAGCTCCGGAAGGAGTTGTAATGGTAACGGTGAAAGAGATGGATTTTCCAGAGTCAGAGACGTTGATGGTGAGAGTTTTTCCGGAAAGGGAGGCGGTAACGGACTGGGGCTTGGGAGGTAACGTCCCGAGCTCATAGCGCTGGAAGAGCTGGAAGATCTCATCGCGGCGGCAGTCCCAGTCAGCTTTTGTGGTGACCCGGGCTCCACTAATAAACTTGAACGGGTCAGGCAACTTGGCGTTTGTAGTCAATGAAATGCTGCTAGGGAGAGGGGTGCAGCCAGTTCCAGTAGGAACGCTTGTGGCGGTGGTGGTAAGCGTCCCAGTGGGAGTTGTAGTAGGCGCCGTGGTGGGGGTGATAGTCGGGGTGGTAGCTGTCGTCGCAGTGCCAGGAAGGCATTGGAAATAGTAGTCATTCAGATGAGTGCAAGTAGTGCCTGAGGCGCAGGTCGTGCCAC
Source organism: Tephrocybe rancida (assembly GCA_018858115.1). NCBI lineage: Eukaryota > Fungi > Basidiomycota > Agaricomycetes > Agaricales > Lyophyllaceae > Tephrocybe > Tephrocybe rancida. The sequence goes on from JABCKT010000024.1 coordinate 22,089, forward strand.
CAGTCCAGCCAATGCCTCCACCTGAACAAAATCAATCAGCGAGATGAACAAAGGATACGTTTTCAAGAATTAAATACATTGGGCATAGATTGGTTGCTGAGCGAGTGCCGGTAGGACTACTGCGAAGGCGGCGAGGTAAAGTTTGAGTGCCATGACCGGTGGGAACTGCGAGAGCGCAAAGCGGTGAGTTTGACTTGAGAAAAGACATCCCTTTTATACAAGAATAGCAGAGAAGCAGAGGTAAGTAAAGGTCGCGGTCCGGCCTTGGAAGACCCTTGGAAGGTACTGTGAACGTCACATGTATGATGGGCGCCATTTATGAAAACGATTGATTGAGCGGTTAACCCGATGTTTCTTGAAGTGGGGCGCACTTACCCCACATATTCCACTGTTCCGAGAGCGCCTGGGGTTGAAATAGGCTTATTTGACTTTTCTAGGGAATATCAAATGGTCTATTTCCCGTGATCCTCGATGACGCGTGACGAGTGATCCCGAGAACATCATTAACTTCTTGGAGCCGTCGAGTTTCAATTGGGAGCCAAAAAACCAAGAGCCACCGCCGAGATTGAAGCGAGAACATCGGTGAACCACACGTTCGATTGCCACAAAAAATTGAAAAGCACGCCGAAATACTTCCAGAATTTGACCTTCGTGATTGTTGCATGGCTTGGCACGGACTTTTGAACACTAGGGTGAATCACCAGACAAGAGTTAGTCTTCGTGTCACTCACCGTGCGACTTTAGGCTCGTCCCCATCCGGCTTCACCTCACATGACCACTCGCGGAACTCGTTAGAGGCGAAGCCTTAAACTTTCTCTCTGTCTCGTCACATGTTCGGAGGATTATATAATCAAAAACAAACATATGTGATAGAGAGAGCTTGCGAGTGTGACTGGTTAACGAGTCTAGTGCGACTTTATCAACTTCTTTTTGGAGCCGTCAAAGGCTGTCGAATGTGTGTGTGTACAGTCGGAATGAAACCACGGGGCGGGAACGGCCCGTCTTGTCCTGTATCTGATTCCACTCACAGTTCGGATTCATCACGGAATGACCAAAAGGCTCACAAGTCATAGTGGTGTCATAGTCAAAGCTGCTTCGGGGTACTGAAAGAACGGAAGCTGGAACACAAAGAACATGGTTGCTTGGCCTTGGTTTGGGCCAGACCAGAGTTTGTCCGGGGTTGAATCTGGTGTTAACTTGAGCCAAAAAGACAGCCGTAAAGGCTGAACATGAGTCGACCCAGGCTCGAACTGAGGACCTCCTGTGTGCACATTACGAATGTGAGACAGATGCGATAACCAACTACGCCATCGACCCATGAATGGATGCGACGGAATATCTCTTCCGGAGCGCCACAAAATCAACGGAATAAGGAGCAAAATCAAGTCGACCCAGGGAACTTCTGTGATTACACCGATCATAACCGATGTATGATGTTAGGCAGATGCGATAACCAGCTACACCATCAACCCGGCAATGTGGCGTCGATTCTGTTCGAAACTGAAACGAGGGAGTCAAATGAGCAGATAGCCACACAGTTCGTATTCAAGCATACGAAGTGAAGAAGGTATATCGATCCAGTAAGCTCATGGCGATGTCTCCCCCTTCAGGCTCTGCCAGACTCTTTCCGCAACGCTCGCCATGGCTCCTACCCACTCTTCGCTGCCCCTCCCATCCTCCGCCTCCCGCTTGCGCTTCTCAACAAGCCCATATGGAACGCCTCTATCGCCGGCAGCTGACACGCCCGGGACGAGTGGGAGTTCCGCGAGGATGGGTATGTCGAGGCGGCTCGCGGTCGCTCGGAAGCGGTCGGGTGGGCCGAAGAGATACTGAGGTTGTGCGTGAGGTGAGGAGGGCGAAGAGGAGCAGGTGGGGCAGAGGTAGTGAGAGCTGTTCAGCACGAGCCCGGTTATCTGTTGGAGTGGTGGTCAGGGGTGATTCAAACCGAAACAAGGGTGGGCATCCTCACTGGCACCGAGACTTTACGAAGCATGGCTATTCCTTTCTGCACGTCCGCAAGAGCGACGTTTTGCGGCGTCGACACGATTACAGCACCTGTTACTCTTGATTGAGCGCAACGACACCACCGTTACAAAGGTAACACACCATCAACCTTGACCAACTGGCCCAAGGTCAGAGGAACGTCTCCCGTGCCTGGTGGCATGTCCACCACAAGGACGTCTAATGCCCCGCCACTTTGTCCAAGGGACCAGTCAACGTCAAACAAGAGTTGTTGCACTGCCTTTTGCACCATGAGGCCACGCCAGACAACGGGTGTGTCATCTGTGGAGCCTGTATCTGCAGAGCGCGGAAGTAGGTACCCCATAGACATCGTTGGGAGTCCATGATTTACGAGAGGACGAAGAGCACCAGCTGAACATGTATGAGATGCAGAGTTGGGTCTACGGTTGGGGAAAAATACATACCTTCAGTCAACTCTGGCTCGCCACTATTTTGTAGGCCCATCAACGTGGGCACAGAGGGTCCAAATATATCAAGGTCTAGTACACCAACGCGTAACCTGGCAGATGTGATAGGGTTCTGCAATGTGGATAGGCTGAACGCGAGATTTACTGTGCGGCTTCCATGATGAGCTTCTTACGTCGACAAGACGCGTCTATAGCACACACACACCTGCAATTGTACTCTTTCCCACTCCACCCTTGCCACTGGCAACGGCCAGGACCTTACGCACGTTCGGAATGCCCCGCTTCACGATCGGTCCACCTCGTCGTGGCATTTGAGGCGGTACCCCGCGCTGTGGGAGGCCCTGAGAAAGCATCAATGGATGAACACCCCCGCCAAAATATGCAATATGACTTACGAGGGGATTTTCATGACGCACAACTGACGTTGTGCTGAACAGGCGTTGACGAGATTGGTGGCGAATCATACTACAGGTACGGCCAACGTACGACCAAGCAGGTGCAAATATGAGTAATTTCTTCATGCTCCCCGCCTTGTGTAATCTCCATATGTTCTCGATATCTCTCATAGTGCCTAGTATGGTCACCAGTAGCTGAGTTCAAATTCGAACACACCCCCGAGGGCCGAAAGGAAACGAGCTACGGATGACTCGATTAATGTGATTTGCATGCGCAATGAGGGAACTATAACTCTATTATTTGGCACGCGCCTCGCGAGGAAGCAAGACGCTATATAAACACTGCGACTTGGGCATCATCTCTCCCCACTTTGTTACCGGATGCTTCAGCAACCTCAATGCAAGGTCTCTCCAGACTCCACCTCGTCTTAGAAGTCCGGCGCCTCCCATGAGCGTGAATGCTCTTTCAGTCGTCCTCCCACCGAAAGGCCAGCGTATGAAGGCAATTTCTGGGCGCCCATCAATCACATATCCAACGAGATTCTCCGCGATATATTCCTCCCCGGTCACGCAGGAGATAAGATGTAAAGTTCGTCGTGGCTTTGGCTTTGCCCGTTCCACTGTCTGTTTGCGTCGCTTCTCGTTTTCAGGCGCGGGCCCATTATTCGTCGGAGAAGTCGTTGAAACCACCACGTTGCTGGGCAGAGAATATGGCACCAAAGACGTCCCGGACTTCGGTTTCAGTATATTCTGGACCTGTGAGGATGGGCGTGGCAGTGGATGGGCGTCAAATAGGAGGAGGTTGGACAAACACGCAACTTCAAGTTGAACACCCCAATGGGTCCCAACACCCAAATGGGTACCACGCACCCACGTCAGACAAGTTGAAAACCAAAGATTAGATTTAGGCGAGTCGTCCAACAACCCATTTGCGTCATCCAACAACAACACCTCTTCGTTCAACAGCGGTTCTTACGGCTCTTCTAACAACTCTTCATCCAACAATGATTCCTACGGTTCTTACAACAACAACAATTCTTCAGTCCTATGATTCTTTCAACAACGACTCTTCATCCAATAATGATTTATATGATTCCTTCAACAACAACTCATCGAATGATTGGGTCAACAAGGGTGACAAGCACTGGATACGACCTTGTATGTTGTCTGCCCTATCCTATCCTATCCGTTTTTAGCTAATGCAGGTTCGCTATCTAGTATGCTACCAAGATCGGCGATGGTTTGAAGGAGGAACTGTGGAGGAGGATGTAAGTCGCATTTCACCTTACTATCCTTTTGGGACAATTGCTGATTGTCTTTATTCAGTCGTTAACTAGTTGTCATTCATTCACTATCGCTATATCACAGAACAAATGTAACATCACCTTCGCTTTGTATGACCAGACGCGCTTCATTCTCGATGGCTCCACGCTATATTGAGCAATCCGATTCTTGGGTCTACTCTGAATGAATGACTCGAACAACTCAGGCATTTATTCTACACCGACGTGAATTTCAATGAGCGAAACGGCAGATTACATCGCAGAATCGTGGTCCACAGATTCTTCGTGACTTAGGAGCAGACATAAATGTGATTGACGTTTTTTAGACTATCCTCTTGAAACAAAGAATATCAAATACGAAAGCAGTGATAGTTACGCAACTTTCGAGGTGAGGTCTCAGATGACACCAGTCCTTGTTTCCACCAGATCGACGGTGCAGTGCTGTGTATAGGCACATACTACTTTGTGACAACCTCGATCACAGACTCTAGGGCGACAAGACCCCCAACCAGAGCCGTTGTGTTCGGAAGACTTTTTCTACCACGTCCACCGATGGAGGGACGTTTACTTTGAACTGAATGCTCAGACGTTTCGACGTATCATTGACGCCCTCGCGAGGAAGAGTGCTCCGAAGTCTCTCAAGCGACTTCTACTTAAGATGCATCCCCCTCCTGGTCACTGGGCGGGTAGGAATGCCTTCGAACAGATCGAGACATTTATAAACACAACCTCTTCCTCGTTTTGGCCGCCCGCCCCGAAGCTATTCATCTAGCTCGAGTCTGGTCGGTGATTCCACTTGTACAAGGAACTTCGGGTCTATAAACATCTTCTCACTCAACCGGCTCCAACCTGGCCGTCACTTATAGAGCTCAACATTCTCGCTTTTCTCGATCATGATGCAGGGCAATGCTTCACTTTTCTCCAATGCTGCCCACAAATCGAAGTGTCCGCCTTTAAGTTTGCCAGCTTGGGTGACCCGTCGATGCTGCCTCCAACGAGTCTTTCCACGCCTCTTGTACTCTCCAGACTTCGGTCGCTTTCCATTGGGAGAGTACTAGGTTTCGGCGATGACCCTGGACCTCTGCTTGCTTGCCTTTCTTTACCTGCCCTCCCTCGTCAGTCCCGAAATACCTCCCGTGGAGGATCTTTCCATCCTCGATGATCTCCATCTACGCTCAGGTTCCAAGCTACAGAACTTCAGTCTAGTCTGTTAGGCTCCTAGGTTGGCCTTACTTTCAAGATGTGACCTCGATTACTATACGGTTCGCGATCGGCGATGCCATTCAAGTGTCGGATCTAATGTGGGATATAAAGGCCCTAGTCCTTCCAAATCTATCGAAAATTATGGTCAAGGGCTCTGGCTTGCCCTGGGAGGCTGCGGCCTTCAAAAAATTTGCTACTCAAAACTTTCGTTCCCGTTGTTGCGGCCTTGGAGGAGAGCGACCACCCACTGTATTGAAGACAATTGTCGTTTGGCCTTCCATTGAGAATCTTCCGCGTCCTCATTACTATTGTTATCTACCTCATGCCTATCGGCACGGGAAGGTGTACACGGAACTGAAGTGGGCCACGTGTTATACAAGCCATCCATTGGCGCATGCACAATTTGGCCGTGTCTCCCAAGCCTGATGTATCACTGTGCGGACACTCACTCGCAGGCCCTACTCCTATACCTGCTACTCCTATAATCCCGCCCCGGGACTCGGAGCCAGAGCCAGAGCTGAAAGGTCTATCTCGTGTCTCTAACGGGCTTTCGAGGGTAGTTTACTTCCTGTGTGGGATCACTTTGCTCGAGGCTGATACTCGATGAAAGTTTAGATTACTATATTATGCCTTCCCTTTGACATCTCCTTTTGTGGCAAATGTTCCCCTTCTGCAGCTTGGTGCTGTTTCTCGTTCTCACTCGTTACTATAGTTGAAGAAGTGGCCTATACATCTGAGAATGTGGGCCAAAAGCCAGCATGAGTCGATCTATGGCTAGTACTTGATGATCATGAGGAGCGATAGCGTTTGCGAAGCACACTGTATAAATTTACACACACACATACACCCTGTTAAACTACAAACATCGGAAATACAACAGAAGAAGATATACGCCATCTCGATGTGAGATTTTTGGACATACATACGAAAGTGAACCAAAGAGTAAACGAAAGAAACCTCTACAATCACATTAACGCGAACCCCCCAAAGTCCAAAAACGCCTCATCGAGCGACATTTTTCGCACCACGAGTGCCTCGACAATCAGTCTGCTGTGCCCCCTCTCCTTCCCCCTCTCAGCAGGCACCGGAACGGCTGTGGGAGGCGGAGGCGGGAAGAGGTCCGCCTTGTCCTCATCATCACCAGTAGGAGTAGGGACAGAGGCAGAGACGTGTAGCCCTGCAAGGCCTGAAACGAGGAGGGATGTCTCACTGGTTGTGGGGAGGCGTGGGGTTCCTTCTGTTTCACATGGAGATAGGGAGAGGGTGTCCGGGGAAGGAGAAGGAGAAGGAGAAGGAGAAGAAGGGGACGCGGATGGCACTGGATCAGCGGAGGGAGCCACGGAGGCGGTGGCGTATGCTATGAGCGCACGGCGTTTCTCCTCGCGCTTGCGGTCGCGTGCCTGTCTGCGGGTGTTCGATTTCGCCTCAGCGCTCGTTTCGTAATGTGCATGGGGCTGATGGGCGGTGTTATGGGGGGAAGTGTTGTGGTGTTTGGTGAGAGCCAGGGCATCGTCATCCGCGGCATCGGGGTGCGTGATGTGCTTGATCTTCTTCAAACGCTTCGTCTTCGTGGGCCCGACGACGTGTGCGGAGGGGTGATGCATCTGCATACGTGCACGCATGGGGCGTGGCTTGAACACGGATGCGATCTCGAGGTCGATCGCGATGTAGGGCTCAGCATCAGACTGGGACTCCGTGTCTGGGTCCATGGCGAACACCGGGGTAGTGGCGCGGTCTGGGTTCTTAGACTTGTCGAGGACAACGGTAGATGTCATGTCCTCATTGTCCTCCTCCTCCGTAACAGACGTCGACGTGGAAGTGGAGAACCCGTCCTCCAGCTCTGAGCCGGGTGGCGCCATCCGCCTCTTGCGCTCCCCATTCCACTTGTCTGTCTGGCTCGCCGCAAGCCCCGCCATCGCCGCGGGCACTTCAATCTCCTTAACAACAATGACGCTGGCGCCGATCTCTCCCGCCATCATTTCGAGTGTCTCCAGACTCTGCTCGAGCTCTGCACGGGGTAGGCCTACAAGGGCCCCAGAATCTGCTACGCCGAGCTCGTAGTATGCCTGGCCTCCACCTTCAAGTAACCGCCACTTGAGCTGAGTGACGAGGCGAGCAAATCGAGCTGGGGAGGGTGAGAGAAGCTGGAGCTTGTATTCGACGTTGCCGTCATCGTTCTCGGGAACAAGCCTAGGTATGAGCTCGAGGGCAAGTGGGCTTGGTGAAGGCGATGGAGAAGGGGTGGATAAAGGTGGCGTGGAGATGAGTGAATCCCAAGGGCTAGGAACTCGAGGGCTTTCGGATTCTGACTCTCCAAACATCAATGGACTTGTGCGGGCGATGTGATTGGTTTGTTAAGTTGGCGACTAGCGAGATATTCGGGGGATCATTGCAGGTTTGGAATGGGTTTTAAGGCTCGTTATCTATGGCTGCAGCTGGATTATAGACGATACATTTGTGATGATGGAGGTTTTGATGAAGTTTTGGTTAGAGAGTGAAGATATTTGTACATTTTGACAAACACGGCCTTTTCGATCCGGCCGTCATTTCGAGTCAAAATTCAAAATTCATCGCCACAGTTCTCCTTACTTCGCAACGATTCTCATGTCGACCAAAGGGTCAATATACTCAGTTTCCGTCATAATGTCCCAATGTAATAGTACATGTTACACAGCTCAAGCTACTTTAACCCTAGACATACCCTCCTATCCTATGCTCACGACAATGCACTCGTCGATATCATCTCTCAGCCTCGTTTCCCAGCTTATTCCGAGGCCCCGATTCTGTAAGCTCTTGAGTTCCGTCTCAACAGCCTTGCGACCCCTCTCCGTGGAAAAAACAACGACGAACTTCTGTAGTGTTGCATCCGGCTGTATGGAGACGGGGTGCAAGTGAGAGCGCAACGCAATCAACTTCGAAATCACCCAGTCCATGGAGGTGCCACAATCCTGGAGCGTCAGGCTCGATAGGTATGGAAATATTGGATCACCAAAAACCCATACAAGCTCTCGCACAACTTCTCGCGGACAACTTTTCACGGTGAGGGAAGTGACCTCATCGAAACAGTTCAAACGCAGGAGGCGCCGGAAGGAGCCAGAGTCGAAAAGCCTTGTTTCAACTGCGATACCAGAGTGGTCGATGCTCATTTCTTGAATCTGGGAGAAGATGTCCCTATTCGAAATTGAGATCGAGATAGGGCCCATTACCAGAAAGCGCAAGGAGGGAAGGACGAGACTATCGAGCACCTTTGTGCCGAAATGAAATACGTGTCCGAACACATCAAGAGGGTGTTGTGCGAAGGTAAGCGACCAAAGGTTGTGCAACGCAATATTATCAGGGGGTGACTGGATGAGCAGAATCGGCTCAAGGAATCCAGTAGAATCATAGTCGTCCGAAAAATGGACTACTTCCACACCAGGGCAGCGATCGAGCAACGCTAAACACGTCGTCGACGTAGAAATGCCGCCATAATGAAGTTCCTTGAGACTCGTCATAAGGGCGGGATATTCTGCAGGGTCGGTGAGTTCCAAGGTTTGTTCGCCTCCTTCTGCGAGTTTCAGATAAGCAAGATTGGGGAGTGATCCTAGCAATGAGGTAAGGACCCAAACGTCGGAACCAACTACATCAAGCCTCTTCAATAGCTTAGGAGCGCTGCTTATAGCGGAGAGAAGTTTAGGCGCGCTCGCGACGTCCAGGCAATAATGCACATCCTCCCATCGATGTATATTATCCTCAAAGATCGATTTCAGAATTCCAGCATCCATTAAATTGATGGAGCCAGGTGGAAACGAAAGGGTAAGTGGATGGTTCTTCGAGCGCGCTAGTCGTTTAGCATAGTGCTTCGTATTATCGTGCGCAACACTCTCCGACGACCCTTTCACGACGAAGCGGCACCAGAGCTCTGGCAGCCCCTTAGCGACACCTTGCCACCGCCTGCAGACGCCAAGAAGAGCCGTCGGTGGCTTCGCCAGCCCTTCATACGATCCGTCGGTCTCCGGCTGAGCAAGGACGAATATCGAGCTGAGTAATTCGTTGGGTAAGTGGTTGATATGTGTCTGGTTTGGGCTGGGGAAGGCAGGAGTCTGGATGGATGGGCTTTTCGGCCGTAGACGTGCCCGTGGATAGGAAGGTTGTCGTTTGGATTCCATCTTCTGTCGTTTACTCATAGTACGATTGTGTAGGATGTGGATGGCGGTCCTACGGAATGATCGATGTCGTCTGTGCACGCAGGGGGTGAAGATTAAAAATTAGGGTCCCGCTGAGAACCACACATCGAGCTTTATAAGCCTAGGTTCCGTCATTGTGATTGTACACGTCCAATGCGAGACAGGCCTTATCTCCGATTGCATACACAAGATGCTTCTCTTGCAAGCTTGAGGTGTTACTTAGTATGAAATGCAAGTTACTTAAATAACCTCGAAATAAAAAGAAATTGAGAATAAATCCAAGGCCTTGTGGAAGTAAAATGCAACACTCACTGGCAAGATGTTCATACTGTACCTATTCCGATTCGCATTGGTCCTCCCAATACAAGGATGATTTATGTAATTTAAACATAGCCCCCCCATTCGCAACTTCACGTTGCCACAAAACACAAGCTATCAGGCAATAATTAACTTAGCAGTAACTTACATCAGCCACCAAGCTATACAACCATCGTAATCTTATAGCTCTTTGTTCCATCGGCGCGCAAATGACCACGAGGGCGAATAACAGCATAAGCCCAGCAGGGTAGTAACGCAACCCGACATGGAAAAATAGGCACTGTGTGCCAGTCTGAGGAAATCTGCTTCCACAACTGCTCCGAGCGACGCGGCAGCTCAAGTAATAAACATTTCAACTGACTCAGGAGGCGAGCGCAACGAGCTGAGGATGGCGAGAGAAGCTGGAGCAAGTACTAATAATACTTGTGTTCGATGTAACTGTCGCGTTTTCAGGCCTCGGGGGCAGGCTCGAGGGAAAACGGGCTTGGTGAAGGCAGTGGAGATGGAGAGAAGAAGGGGAGAAGCGAGTCTCATGGAGCTATAGCTAGAAACTCGAGGGTTTTGGATTCTGACTCTCCAATCTTCAATGAATCGTGTTCAAATGTAGTTTGAGGGGTTTGTTAAGTTGACGACTGGCGAAGTATTCGTGCAGGTTTGAAATGGTTTTAAGGCTGGATGCCTATCGCTATAGCTGGCCTATAGATGATAAATTTGTGATGATGGTGGTTTTGGTGAGAGAGCGAACTTGGTACTTTATTTGCCAGATATTTGTGCATTTTCAAAACGAGAAAGTTGATTGTGATATTGTATCTCCCTTGCAAGTACATATGTAAGTCAAGCTTGGCTCAAGCTGCTCCAGCTCCAGTCTTATCTACGTTGACGACAGCGCATTCGTCTGTGCTACCAATATCTCTCACAGTTTCCCAGCTGACTTCGTATCCCTCCTTTCGTAAAAGCTCAGTGAGTTCCGCCTCCGTGGCAGCATTAATTATAAGCCCCTCCTCCGAGTCCTTGGGGAAAATAATGACGGCTTTCCTCAGGGTTACGGGGATAGGCTCACGCCCAGAGCGGGACACAATCAAGTTCGAGATCAGCAAACTCATGGAGCCACAGTCTCGAAGGGTCAGGTTTGATAGGGAAGGGAATATCGGGTCGAGAGGATTCCATGTGAGGTCACCAATTGCCGCAGGACAACCTTTCATTACAAGTGAAGCAACCCCCTTGAACAAGTCCAAGCGGAGGATCTGCCGAAACTCGTTCTTTATGAGCCTGATAAAGTCGACTTCAGGTCCAGTGCGTTCTAAGCTCATTTCGTAAATATCGGATCCTTCATTGGGGTTTCTGATGGAGATTGAGGCTGGGCCTATCACGAGATTGCGCAAAGTGGGGAGGACGAGGCCAGCAAGCACCTTCCCGCCATAGAGCCCACGTCCACCAGAGTGTTGCGCAAAGGTTAGTGACCAGAGCTTGGGCAGCACAACTGGATGGTATCGCTGGTGTCGCGCGGCAGAAGTATCACGACGTTGCTGCCAAAATTGGGCAATTTCGAGCTGAGGACAATATTTGAGCAGTGCTAAGCACGTTACTGGAAAATGCTTGTTGTCGAAATGAAATTCCTTGAGGTTTGACAATGAGATGCCATTTCCTCGAGGAATTTTACGACCCCAATATTCAAAAGAGGCGTGCACTCTTGACTTGAGTTTCAGATGAGCGAGATTGGGAAGTGATCCTAGTAGGGAGAAAACACCCAAAAGATCAGCATTGATACCGTCTACGTCAAGCCTCTTCAGCATCTTGGGAGCACGGCTTAGTACGGCGGCAAGTTCGAGTGCGCTCTTCGACTTGATAATCCAGTAACGAACGTCCTCCCATCTGTGGATATGATCCTCAAAGAACAGCTTTGAGCTGTCGTTATCCAGCAACCAAGAGAAGTTAAATGGAAACAAGAGGGTAAGTGGCCGATCTTTCGAGCGTCGGAGCCGCTCAGCATATTGTTCCATGTTGCACACCGTGGAAAACACGGATCCCTTCACGACGAAGCGGCACCAAAGCTCCGGCAGCGCCACAGCGACATCATACCACCGCCTACAGACACCAAGGAGCACCGTTGCTGGCTTCGCCAGGCTCTCAGGCAAAGAGCTGTCGGTGGCCAGCTCTGGCTGAGTGAGGACGAAAATGATGTGAAGTACCTCGTTGGGGAGGCGGTTGACGAGGGCTGTCTGGTTTTGGCTGGACGCCGGGGGTTTACTAAAAGGAGGATCCACGATGGGAGGGAGGGTTAGACTTTTGGGCGCTGGGCGAGTTCGTGGATAAGGCACTCGACGCTGAGATCCCATTTGCTGTCGTTTACGAGGCATTAAATGATTTGTCTGGGAGTGGAAGTGAAAGGAGTTGCGGGTAAACCTTGTGTAAGATGTGGATTGGCGGCAGTTGTCTTGCTGAAAACCAGCTTTTATAAGGTGTGGCTGTTACTTGTTCCTTTGCAAAGAAATACAAAGCACTTCTTGAAGGAATTAGGGACAAATTTAATGCCTCGTGAAAATGTAAGACGTGTACAAAGACTCACTGCTTTTCCGGCACCACAAACTCCTCAGGCAGACACTTGTTCGTGGCCACAAAACACATCAACAAGCTATGGAACAAGACAAAACACATCAACTACCGTGCACGGCTGATCATGATCACGGGTGATTGGTTGTGTAATTTGATTATCAAAAGCCCCCCTCCCCACGAATAACCACAGAGACGAAACTCATTACGACCCGTGGATGGAGGCTGGGCAGATTAGTAGCGCGAGCCGACGCGCCAGAATAGATGATTCCTGGTAAAGTATCTGTTTGCAAAACTTGGTCTTTGGGCCGTGATAGGGGCAAAAAAGTTGATTGTTACAGCATGGAAAACAGATCGCAAGTAGGTGAACTGGCGGTGATAAAAATATGCGAAAAATACTGGACCGGGCGATCAATGCGATGCAGTTTATGCCGTTGTTGGCGGGCCATGGGCCTCACAGACCAGTTTATGTGACTTCCAATCCCGGGTCTGACGAGGACGAATCAGCGCACAAGGTCAGAGGTAGTAATCAAGATCCTACTTGATGGGCAGCACTGCAGTATAGCGCCTCCTTACACCTTTGGCAGCGTTGCAGCGTCGTCGGCTCCATTGCATCAGGCGCATGCTCTATCTGACACGTCCAGAAATTGCACTTGACACGGCCCGTCGGCCACACGCTCTTCCTCACCATTTTGCTACCTTTGGCAAGCGAGCGACAATTCTTGAAATCGAATGCCCCACAACTGCCAATGGCCTTCGGGCAGTTGGGGCCATTGCAATTGACCGGCCATGAAGCGAGCATCTCTTGCGGGGGGCAGTTGTCAGGGTCGGTGAAGAGGACAGAGGCGCGACCATCTTTTACAGCAGGCAGCATAACGATGAACGGAGCGACGTAGCCCACCGCGGGGTCCTGAAGCAGAGAGCGGACCAAAAGGTCGGCTTGCGCAAAACAAGGCAGTATGTATTTGCAGATCGAACCATTGACCTTGGCATCTGCGATATTACTGGTGAGCAGAAATCCACCTTATGACAGAAACAACTGACACTGTGCATTTCGCTCCTCTTCGGTCCATTCGCCCTTGCTCAGTCCGACCCAGTAGTCCATCGCAAGCGTTATTTCTCTCTGTTGCCAATCGAACAAGATGACAGGTATGTCACCTCCTCCGCGATCATGCATATTCCTGAGCATCAAAATTTCGTGGATCTGTGACGCAGTGAATCTCATCAGGATAATGCCACGCATAGTACTTAACCGAAATCTCAGACGCACCATGCCAAACATCATATACGTCTCCCAATCATCTTTCGTTACATCCTTCAACTCGTTGATCTTGCGCCACTCCGTGGGATGTCCATACATCTGGATGTTGAAATCTGCAAGATTCATAGGGAGGAGCTTGCCCGTGTCCAGCGATCGAAAAAAGAGATTACTGGGCTCGAAGGGCTTCCCCGTTTTCCACGCAATCAGCCTCCCTTGTAGGCCCTTGTTAATGCGCGTTTTATCATTTATTTTCGCAGCTTCGGGGCCCATGGCCATAGTGCGATACCAGCGTTGAAAATGAGATCCTCCAGGAACATGCGACCAGTTCTCCTCATGGTGAAACAATGCGTACATATGCTCTTGCACTCGCGTCCTTGGAATCTCCTCGTTGACTAGTACGCATTTGGAAATGAGCGCGGGTTCAATAGGGGCAAAGTCTGGGCTTGACATTTTTGGCGTCGTTGATTGAGACTTTCGAGTTGACACCTCTCACCTGACATTGACAGTGACAGCAGCAATTTGATGTTACACACGTGGGTGTGACAAGTCGTGTAGCACCAGCAGCGTGACCTAATGAGCTTGCCTCCGTACCACTGCCAGCAGCCACTAACACCAACTTGTGGTCAATGCTATCATATATCGACAAACGCCTGGAATGTAGAATCAAGTTATGCTGACGTGCTAGACGTCCAGATTGAAATTGGATAATGACTCGGCGTCGAACCTTTCAGATTTACTCTCGATCAATTCTCGATACTAATTTCCACTCAACTCATTTGGCCTTGCATTGACAGAAGTTCGTACACAGGAAGGTGAGCTTATTTTCTCAGGAGATAGCCCATCTTCATTTCTCGGTGACTGGATCTTGCTGATCTTCCTATTACTGTCCAAGGTTCATCGACACGTACAGCAATGTGCCTGCACCTTGAAGCGAATATATGAAAAGCGAGTTGCACTCGTTCCGTAAGATACCCCTTCGACTGATCTAAGATGTCATAGGAGCTTTCTCATCGGTCTATGACGGTCATGAAGATCGACCTAGATAGCAAGGCTTGCCATTGCCAATCCGAGATTCTATGCTGCTAAGATTATACGAAAATGCTATTTATGGCCAGATGGGCTCAACGTTCAACGTTCAACGGCCGCGGCCGCAGCTGAAACCGCTCAGCAGAGTCAGTGTGTGCGGGGACGGCGTCTTACAGAAATAATCTCCATGGTCACGGCGACTCTCTTTGACGTCGGAAGATCAGAAAAACCACGCACAAGCCTCGAGGCTTCCATGCCGCAGTCGATCGACAAACTTTTTTTAGGGCTTTATGCAATGCTAGAAGGCGCTACTGGTGGGTGCATACTATTTCCGATTTTCGACGTCATAGAACAAATTTGGGCACAGCGTTTACTTAACCTTTGATCGAAATCTGTTACGACTCGGTTTACTAGCCCCAGCGATATCGTGTGTTACATAAGGTGTGTAGTGCACCAAAATCAATGGTTCACTCTGGTTCACTTCTGACACTCGACCCAAGGACAGCAGCTCAAAGGCAATGCTGATATGATTCAATGGTCGGCCGTTAAGCCGAGTAACGGAACGGGGGTTTTGGTGTTGTACATACGGCCTGCCTACAGCCTCCTCTTCTCAGCAATGGCTCCAACGGGGAAGATCAAGTGTGGATTCCCCTGGAAACCAGATTCACTCTTCCCGGCATCTTGCATACAAAGTGTATAAAACCACCATCACGCGCTGCGGGGCAGTAGTGTCATGCCTTCCCTCCCTATGGTCGCTTTTGCGTCTCTTCAAGTCTATGGTGCCCTCTGGCTGATCCTGTTTCTTATCTTCTGTCTCTACAAGCACCACCAAGATCGACGACGAGCCAATCCTCATGGCCTTCCGTACCCGCCTGGCCCGCGTCCACTTCCGCTGATAGGCAACCTTTTTGACTTAGCGCGTAAAGACGAGATTTCTGCGTACCTTCGCTTATATGAAAATTATGGTCCGGTGTGAATCACCTCAGCTTCATCGATAAACAACTTAAGTGTCGCGTTTACAGGAGATCTTGTATTCCTTAGTGTGATGGGAAAGCATATTCTCTTCGTTAATTCGTTTCGCGTAGCAAACGACCTCTTCGAAAAACGCTCTGCAAACTATTCTGACCGCGGCCATTCCACGATGCTCCATGATCTGTGAGAACTCTCATGTTGGTTGGAATCTGAACTGACCTCCGTTTTCGTAGGATGGGATGGGACTGGACTTTTGGTCACATGCCCTATGGTTTGTCGTTGTTCTATTCTTCGCAAGGTACCACATCCAAAGTAGCCTAGGCGAGCGTTGGAAAGCCCATCGTCGTATGTTCCACCGTCAGTTTCAACAATCCGCTGCCTCCGTCCATTGGCCTATCCAGCGCGACGAAGCTCATGCTCTCTTGCGCCGTCTCCTTCATTCTCCCAAGGATCTGATTGAACACCTTCGTCAGTAAGTTACCGCCACCGAACCTTTTCAAAAGCCCCTCTCTGACATCCCTTTTAAGCAATGCTGCTAGTGTTATCATGAATGTCACCTATGGTATCCACATCGCGCCTAAGAACGACCGATATATAACGATTGCTGAGAAGGCTCTTGGAGGTATGGCGGAAGCGGCTAACCCAGGAGCATTTCTTGTCGACCTCCTTCCCTTCTGTACGTACACGACCACTCATGTCGACGGAAGAAAAACTGATCCTGCCTTTAGTGAAGCACATTCCGTGAGTCTCTCCAGGCCATGTCCAGTCCAATTTACCTCATTGTTTCGTTAGCGAGTGGGTGCCTGGTGCAGGGTTCCAGAAAAAGGCAAGAGAATGGAAAGCGGCGGTGTATGAGATGCGCGATGCGCCCTTCGAGACTGCTATGCGTGCCATGGTAAGCTCGTTTGAGGGTGCCGAACTTGAAGGCCACACTTATTCAGCCCTTGACAGAAAGAAGGCATAGCAACCCCGAACTTTGTCTCTAATCTCGTCAATGATCTAGAGTCAGAATCAAAAGGCTCAATGAAACAGGACCTCGAACTCATCAAAGCATGCGCTGGGATGTCATACGCTGGTGAGTTCTACACCCTAGTGGCTGCTGACTTTCATCCTGAAACAATTTTTAGCTGGCACCGAAAGTGTAAGAGCTTGCTGTGCACTCTGTCCTACCTTGATCCTAAAATGATTATCACACTAGACTCTTTCAGCGTTGTCCTCATTCGTCCTTGCCATACTGCTACATCCGGAGGTGCAGATCAAAGGTCAAGAAGAACTCGATCGTGTCCTCGGTACTTCTCGTCTTCCGGATTTTTCGGACAGGAAGGATCTACCTTACATCTGTGCAATCGTCAAAGAAGTCTTAAGGTACGTATAGCATATATTAAGATTTGCGAGCACTTTGCTGATCTTGCTCCAGATTCAGTCCTGTTGCGCCTCTCGGTATGTTCCGACTCTAACTCATCTCACTCCACCGGCAGGTTCAATAATTATTTGATAAAGGTTTGCCACATATGGTAACGGACAACGACGAATACAATGGCTTCTTCATTCCCGCGGGAACCGTAATCGTAGGCAACACTTGGTAAGCTATAACCATCAAAAGCTGCGTTACGAGACTCGACTGACTTACGCCTATCCATCAGGGCAATTCTCCACGATCCCAGGACATTTCCCGACCCCAGTGTCTTCAACCCAGACCGCTTCCTTGACCCCAATCGACCGAAAGGCTGCAGCCCTGACTTCTCTCCCCTTGATCCCCTCTCGGTAACGTTTGGGTACGGCCGTCGTGTGTGCCCCGGTCGGTACATGGCTGAGGCCCAGCTTTGGATATCTATCGCCTGTATGCTTACTGTGTTTGACATCACTTGCGGGTTTGATGATTTCGGGCGGTCGCTCGAACCTAAGGCGAACTTCACCAGTGGCTTGATAAGGTCCGTACACGAGGTTCTCTTACGTGACTGTTCCTGACCATCTTGTAGACACCCACTACCGTTCGCTTTCACACTCGCACCGCGCGGAGACTACGCTCGAGCCTTGATCGAACAGACTGCCGACAATGATGGCTGACCCTGCTTCCGTGAGCTGCGACTTCTTTCTGCCTTGTCATGACATCGCTTGATTAAGATTTTACTCTACTAGTGTTAGTCGTAATCGGATTATACCCATTTCCATAAACATGTATGACACTTCCATACAACCTGTCTACTTTATTTATGAGATGACAACGTTCCAGAACGTTCCTCAATGATCAGAGAGGAAGCGCATCACGTAAGCTTGTGAGCGTGCTTTGCTGCGCCACCTTGGACTCAGGGCTGCGTATGATAACGGGCTATACTTGTGGCGTCAGTTTGAATGATCAGAACGAGATCTACGCTCATCTCAGAAGCATGTGTTTTGAAAGCGATTCGGAAAACGCGCGTGCTCAAACTTTGCGGGAAGTACCATGCTTGTGACCCCTTGAAACGCAAGATTGCTGTCGTTCGGGAGGTTTCAGAGGAAGATGCTTAGAACGCGTGTATGAACCCCCTGTATTCAGCAGGGAATAGTCTAAGAGGGTGTGGGTAAAGTCTAGATATGATTATTATAGATATGCGATTTTTCAAAGCAGTAGTACGGAAGTTATCTGCTGAGTATCGTGGCTTAGTTCTGAGGTAACCCTCTCACACGAAAGAGATAATACAACTCACAAGATCAATACAGGGGTTTGAACACCTTGTAGCGTTCATACAACCTCAGTTCTGAAAATGTCACTGATTTCATTACACGCTCCCTCCACGGCGTTTTAATTGCAGCGTTAAACCCGGGAAGGCCCATGAAACCATGACTTTCAAGCTCATGCACCGCAAGGTAGTCAGTGTAAGGCTTCTCGTCTTCGGACGGCTCAAGTTTGACACCCCGCGAAACCGATTCGAGCAATCGGTACCGTTTGCCACAAAGCCATCCTGGGACCCTTGAAAGTAAGACCATGTGCTCCTCGTTGTACCATTGGTTGAAATCCTCCTCGGCATGAATTCCAACCCTCATGTGGACGACAAAGACATACTGGGCGGGTAGGGATGCGAGTTGTGTCCGAGGATGAATGTACGAGATGAGGCTTTCGTACACCCGGCGATTGATGCTACCGAGATCGGTCATGATCTGTTTCTCCCTTGTCGATGCGGTTGGCACTAGGGACTTGTACTCAAGGCTTTGGGTGACGTCAGGGGAAGTTATGTCGTACAACGCGAGCCAGGAGGGTGATACGGAATCGATGGCTTTATATCGAGAAGCCGACAAGATCCCAGGAACTTCAAGACGTAGTGGGATGTGCTCGTTGTCGTACCAGTCTGCCGATAATGCGTCAGCTGAGCAGCCACATCCATATCTTAGAAATCCAAAACAACTGACCGTTGAACTTATCTTCCGGAACGGGGCCAGGCTCTGAAGCCACGAAGATGAGGCCTTTGGGCCCATACAATTCCTTGCAGGTAGACATGAAACGTGTAGAAGAAGAAGGACCCGCGAGTCTTTTTAAACATACGGGGCGGTATCTATGCGGCCTTTGCTTGCCAAGTTGGGCGGCAGACGAGCAAACCAGTTCGCATGGCCAACCGGACCTCAGTACTGAACTGAAACTAAATCTGAACACGATCTGTTGAGTAGACCTCTCCATATACTTGAGGGATACGTGGATTACCGAACTCACATGATGAGGGATCGCACTAACAAGTTGACTTGAGGAAGGTTGAGATTGATATTGTTCGGAGATGGCCAAAGGTGAGATGATCGGAGAAGTGGCTGTGCAATTTTTCGTTCCCTCACGCGGCGATGGCATTGAATCTCAAGAGGAAGAGGACGAAAGAAGATGGCGCTCGTAAGGTGTGTATGAAACACATTTCAAGAGAGGGTTACTGAATTTGGATGGACCTGTAGACAAGGAAGCTCGAAGACGAGTTGACTGGGCCAACTACCGGTGCCCATGGATCAGATGAAGACGCAGCTTCAAGTGTAAAAGAGGACGACAATGACGACCCCATGGAATTAGAACAAGAAGAAGGGGAAGGTGAGTGGGCCGGTCTTGATGAGACAAATATTTCGAACGCCGGTACAGGACACGAGCCAGGGACCAAACCAAAGAAACCGCCGACGGGCGAAGAATTACGGGCGATTAAGGACGCGAGAGACCTCTTCAGGTCAAGCTCTTTCAAACTCCAGGTGAGTTTTTGGCCATGTGAAGTAGACCGTTGACCTTGAACCTCCGCTATAGATCGATGCACTGTTGCCAAACGTGCGACCGAAAGATTCTCGAATACCGCCCCTTGAACGCTTTCTCCTCTCACTCCATGGCTTTCTCATGGGACTCCCTTCTATTGCGCCGCAACATCCCCTCGAGGCGTCCCGTCGTTTGCTGAAGAAGGGTGTCTCCGTTCCTTATTCTGCTCCTCTACCAACGGAAGAAACAAATTGGAAGGTAGCTTTCGAGAAGCCCAGCGATATCACGGTCGTCGGAAGCTGGCCGTTGAAGACTAGTGTGAAGTCGAAGGATGGCCTCAAGTTTGGAGTAGACGTCGCGGTTGAAATGCCAAATGTGAGTCTCGGAATTCCCGACACACTCATCGTTAACATTTACATTGGTGTGACAGGAAATTTTTCAAGAAAAAGATTACCTCAACGGACGCTTCTTCCATAAACGGGCATTCTATCTTGCAACAATAGCTGCTGTCGCCAAGAGCTCTAAAAGTGGCCTCAACGTTGATGTACAATACGACTCGCATTCGGATGACCCACGACTTACGAGACTCATACTGACCCCCAAAAAAGGTTCGTTCAGTCAGGTCCCTCCTCGTGCTCTACTTAACCTTCGCAGATGACTCACCAAACGACTTCACCAAACTCCATGCTCAGGTGTGCATCATACCAGTGCTCTCATCGCAATCCCCTATATCCCTCCACCGGCTCTCACCCTCCCACTCCAACATCCGTATCAATTCAGCGTTGAACGACGAAGCAAAATCTCCAAATCCCGCGACGCCGATATACAACACGGCTCTCCTCTTGGCCTTGACTCCCAAGTCACAGCTCCTTGCCACTCACACCCTGAAGGAGGATTCACCGGCATTTGTTGATGCGCTTACTTTGCTACGCGTCTGGGCAAACCAACGTGGATATGGCCCTGGGTCACGGATGTGCGTCCGTGGCTTTGAATCCAGAGGTACCTGGTGGAGTGCCCTGCTCGGCCTTCTCATTGCAGGTGAAGAGCGCGCCGGGGCCGCGAAATCTACAAAACGAAAACCACTGGGACGTGGTTTAAGCTCATATCAATTGTTTCGTGGTGCTCTTGACTTCCTGTGTGAGCCACTATATCTAGAAATTATGGCTTGATCTCACCCCTTGTAGCGAAGCATGATTTACACAGTGAACCGATCTTCCTCAGGACCAAAGAGGGCGCCCACAGAGTATGATGCTTGTTCTTGTTGGTTTTCCTCGTCCAATCTAACCCTACCAGTTCTCGCCAGAGGAATACCAAGAACACCATGATGCAGTCTTTGTGGATTCGTCTTCCACAGCCAACTTGCTGGCCGGTGTTCCTTTAGGTTCTCTCCAACTGGTGAGAAATATTTCACGCCCATGTAGGATGCATTTCTTATAACAGTTCTTAGCTCCAACACGATGCTCTGAAGACGTTGGAAGCCTTGGACCACTCCTCAATCTCCGTCGATCCTTTCACAGAAGTCTTCCTTACAGATCGCCGCGACCTCCCGACCAGATTTGACACTGTGTTACGCGTCGATCTCTCATCCGCGAAGCCACTTAATCTCTCTGTCCACTCCACTCTAGATCTTGGCTCCCCTGCAAACGCTCTCATGGCATCCTTATCCTCTCTCCTCAACCACGGTTTAGGCGATCGCACTAAAGCAGTCTCCATACTTCACGAGCCATCATCACCCCGTCCATTGTCACAGGCACACCCTTCGAACGCAAGTGTTATATTCATCGGTCTCATTCATAACCCTTCAGCCGCATTCCGCCTCGTTGATCACGGCCCTGCAGCAGACGAAGAGGATGCCTCCAAGGTTCAGCGTTTCCGTGACTTCTGGGGCGACAAGGCTGAGTTGCGGCGTTTTAAAGATGGGCGTATCATAGAGAGTGTCGTATGGGACGTGAAGACAGCGGATGAGCGTGCGCATGTCCCTGGCATGATTGTTCGGCACGTCCTTCGACGCCACTTTGGCGTTGGCAGCGATTCAGTTCAGACGTGGCAGACATCATTCGATTCACTGCTTCGTCTTCCGGAATCAATATCCTCCAAGTATCTTTCCGCAGGCATAACGACTGGGTTCAAGGGTGCTCTCACTGCGTTTGACACACTTGTCAAACAGATCAAAGGCCTTGACACTGCTCTTCCACTCTCTGTCTTGAACGTCAGCCCCACATCCGAGCAATTACGCTACACCAGCGTGTTCAGTCCTGTACCGCTTCCGCCTTCCCTTGCTTCTCTATTGCCAGCAACGGCACGCTACCTCGAACCGATACGCCTCATCCTCGAGTTTGAGAAGTCTTCACGATGGCCGGACGACCTGAAGGCAATCCAGAAGATGAAGCTTGCGTTCTTTGAACGAATCGCGTCAGAGCTCATGTCCTCAACCGACGGTCTCCGTGCAACCGTGGTCGTCGGCGACGGCGTTCACACGTCCGAGATCCTCGATAAGTCCGCTCTTGAAGTTGTCACCCCCGAGGGCTGGGCGTTCACGATCTCGATCTGGAACGAACGGGATGCCGTACTTCTTGATCGTATTATTGAGGACTACAACAAGCCCATTCCGCCCGCCCTCAGAGAACAACAAAAGGCTGCACACGACGGCAAGAGCAGCAAGCAATACCGGGAGGCCCTTGAGGCGAAGGAGGTGTACACACGGCGATTCATCCACGCGCCCCGGCACCACCGTGCCGTTGCTGCACTTTGTCACCAGTACTCCGCCTTCGCAGGCACCGTACGGCTGGTCAAGCGATGGTTGGCGGCACATTGGCTGCTGCGCGGGCACATCAGCGAGGAGGCCGTCGAGCTTATTTGCGCAGCCTTTTTCGTAGGCGATGGCCGGACCGTTGGGATGGATGCAGATGACGACACGAAGCGCGACGAACGTGCGAATGTTCCTGGAAGCAAGGAGCGCGGTTTCGCCGCTGTCATCGCATTCCTGAAGGAGTGGAAGTGGGAAGAGGGCCTCTTTGTACCCCTGCACGGTTCGAAGCCCACTGAGGATGGTCCCACGAAGGCAACACCCAAAGCAACCTCGGGTGGGGTGTGGAACATCTCAACAGACTTTGACAAAGACGGGAGGATGTGGACGTCCGGTGGCCCTGACCTCGTCGTTGCTCATCGAGTAAAAGCCATTGCGCAGGCGACATGGCAACACCTCCAGGGAATGGAACAGGGCAGCTTCAATGTTCAGGTAGTCTTCATGCTATACATTATCTTCTAGTACTCACTGATGGTTTATAGGCCTTGTTTATCCACCCGACTTCTGACTACGACTTCATCGTACGGCTGGATGCATCCCGGCTTCCACGGTACTTCCACAACGTTGCTATCGATTCGGACCTCCTTTCGCGTCGCGGCAAGTACGCGAACCTTCCAGACGATCAATCTGCAATTGTCCACCCCGGGTTTGATCCTGCCCATCTGTTGTTCAACGATCTGCAGGTGAGGCCAGCTCCTCGCGACATTCCCTGACTGGCTTGCTAACTATATTTCATTCCAGAGAATCTATGGGAACACCTTCAAAATATTCCACGACCCCTTTGGCGGAGACCACTTCGGAGTCGTCTGGGACCCATCCCTGAAGGAACCTAGACCCTTCAGGGTGCTTGGTGAATTTTCAAGCATACCCATTAAAAAGAAGGTACAGTGGTGTTTGCTACCATCATCCTGAATTTCCTAACTTTTGTCTGCCAGGAGAACGAGAAAGCCAAGGACAAAGGGCTCGTCGTCTTAAATGAGAGTGCGGTCCTCAGTGAGATCGAACGACTTGGGAGCTCTCTTGTCAAGGAGATCACTGTACACTCATAGTAGTGCTATTGTCAAGCCATTCTAGACCTGTTCAGGTTTGGCGGACATCATGCGCTGTTTCTGCGAGCATGGTCTTGGCTATGGGACCCTGCGATCACTCCGTTTTGTTACGCTTCAATGAAAATGTTGAGAAGTCACAGGCAGAAATTGCGCGCCCGCTGCTCAACATCATGTCGAACAGTCGAAAGTCAGCGCCAGCCTTGATCGGGATGAATGTAGAACGACAGAATCCAGATCAAAAATGCATCAGGAAGTCATCCCTTCAAATCTGCAGCAAATTTCAAGTCAATTCACTATTCTGAGCTCCTTCGATCGTTGCGAACCCGATTTAGGACAACAGTCGTCATTGCGTCAGCGCTCCACGTGCATAAGTTTGTGATGAGAGTAATTCCTTCTACCGGCCGCCAAGCAATCAGTTTACGAGGGTGTATAATTACGCCAAGAACAAGGCTTGATGCAAGCCAGGCTCACAACAATACATAACGAAAGCTGCCAGCTCACAGGTCCAGAAAGCCTGAGGCATGTAACAATGACTGAAGATGAGTTTTTTTCAGCATGACGCATAGAAACATTGAAAGAAACATCTCTGAGAAAGTGATCGGCCGTGTCCAGGGCAACGCCACTGTCAGGGCGCTCTAACGGCTGGATTTAGCCGAAGTATATAAGGGAGGGGCGGTTGGATAAACCTAACAACAACAACTTCTTCCCTCGCCCCATCGCCGACGTTTGAGCTCGTCTTGAGTCCCTCTTTTGCATTCCTTGCACTATCCACTCTTTACAACACGACCATGTTCTTCTCTGCCGCACTCCTCGCTCTGCCCCTTCTCGCTCAGTGTCCGTATTGTTAAGATAGAATTGGAAAAACTCACAACTCACGCGTTTTACAACAGCCGCTTATGCTGCAACATGTACCAGGCAGTATACTATCCAGGAAGGAGATATTTGCGACAGCATTTCTGCAGCCAAGAACGTGTCGACGTGCGTCCATATTGTGGCTGGTTTCAGGAGCTTTCACTAACTGGAATTTATGACCGTAGTTACCAGCTCTCTGCCATCAACACTGGCATCATTGACTCGTCGTGCTCAAATCTTGTCCCAGGCAACACGATCTGCCTCGGGTACGCTGGCGAGGACTGTTCTACGACCTACACAGTCGTCCCCGATGACTCCTGCGATCAAATTGCTGCCAACCACGGATTCAACACCACCATCCTGGCCTTGAACAACCCTCAGATCGATTCAGATTGTACGAACCTCTACGTTGGCGAGGTCAGTGGCCACGCATAACTTGTTTCTTCGTCTCCCCCTCGCCTCCCACAATTGTGCTCTAGCCCGTTATATTCATTTGTCTAATCCATCAGATTGCCTGATGAACTCATTGATGCTAACCACTTGAATTTTAGGTCCTTTGCGTTGCCGAAAAGGTCCAAGTCCCTCCTCATCCCTCTGGGGCCCTCCCTGGTGCCACCATCCCTGTCACCGCTGCCCCCGCCAAGCCCACCTCCTCTCATGTTCACTCCGCCCCCGCCGCTACTCCCGCCCCCGATTCAGACGGCAAAGATGATGATGACGACCTCCCTTTCTGCGACGAGCTCTAAATCGCTTTACACATCCAGGATACAAGATACTTAGCATCTCTCATCCATCAATCTTTATTTTGCGATCGGGCGCCACATCGCTGGTTGATCCAGCAACTTACTCGCTTTCTCGTTCCTTCTCACACCTTACTTAGCCTTTCTGGTAATCCTTTACCCTTCTGCAATGCATGTCCTCGTCTATCGACGTCGTAGATAGACTCTAGGCTGAGGATCCGGAGTTTCGCAATACCATCATCGTTCCGGTCTAGTGACCAACTGCTTCCATGCCATTACATCAAGCTGATCGGCGAGCTCGCCGACGTTCCTATGGGACACTTGTACTCTTTTTTCGCTGTTTTGAAACAGCATGTAGGTGTATGGTGACTGTCTGAAGACTTGGTACAATCAGTTTCAAGGGTCAAAAGATTTTCACCATCGAACACATCGAAATCTCATGCACCCATTAGCAACTTCACATGCCCCTAAGCCTTTAGTTCCGTCTCACTTCCAGTCGAGTGTTTATATGAACCGGAAGTAATTCTACACGGCGAGCAGGTCAAAACGAGACTACCCGCTCTGAACCCGCTTCTACTACGGTGGAAGAAGGGTTTTAAGAGACCTATAATGCTGTATTCGGTCCCCAGGAGCCAGGATCAATATCTCATATCTTTCGGACCCATATTTGGGTGTGATGGGGAACAGCCAAATCCTGATCATTCGTGAACTGCGCCACAATCGCGCCGCTGGGTTGGCTCTAACCAACAGCTAGAAGCATCAATCCATGAATAATGCAAGCCTTGGAACCGAACAACGCAGTGCAAATGCCCTGAGCGAGTGACGTATATGTAAATATTCGCTTGTATACGTAATGGTATTATTATTATTACTTAGCCTGATGGGTGACACGGAAGTTGGCCGTGAACTTCCATGACTTTCAGCGACTTCCCTTCTCTTCACATGGTCGTCAAGAACGTACGGCCTTGAGAAGGACAAGGACATCATCCTGGCATTCAGGGGCCACCGACAGGGTTAAACCCCCCTCTTGACCTACACGCGGCAGGCACGAGGAGAGGTGCATGTGAACTGCTTGCCAGTAGACCGTCGAGCAAGCAAGCGGTTTCTCTAAGATACTTTGAAGAGCTGTTGAAGAGGCTCGGAAGAAGATAAGGTGATCTCTTCAGGATTAGGTTGCGCATGAATATTCAAGGATGGCTTGCTGTTCGAATCATCCGTCAGTTCCGAGACATGACAAAATCTGCAAAATACCCACTGAGGTGAGGTGTTGATATTGGGTCGTCACAAACAAGATAAAAAGTAAGTATCGTGTCCAGATCGCAAATGTTTAGTAGAGCCATTACTTCTCCTGAGCCCTATCCACGGGCGTAGCTTCACCGCTGTGCACGTCGGCGGTGCACGCAGCGCCGTTCTGGCCAGCCCTAGACCCGCCCTCAATACTCAGGCCAAATACTTTCCCAAGGCTCATTCTCAACGAGTCATACACGGCCTGGTGCGGTGCCGGGTAGATAGAATCCACAATATGTTTGTCGATAAGCCCCGTCGTAGGCGAGAATGTATACGTCGAGCTCCTACGCAGCAATATGATCAGGACACATGAACGGAAGGCCCAACGCGGGCACAGATAAAACCCACTCACACTTCCCATTCTCCTGACGCGCCGCTTACTCTCGAGTTGCCAGTCACGCAAAAAGCCACTAGAAGACTCTTCTCCCTGCCGGGGTTGCCCTTCCGATTCTTTTGCGGCCACGCGTTCCTTTCTTCAGGAATAGGCGTTGGCGAGGCTGAACTAGGTGTTTTGACGACCACTTTTCTTAGTTCCACGCCCAAGTTGGTGTACAACGCATTGAGAGTGTGTCGAATAAATACAGCAGATGCCAGGTATAACGGCAGACCTGCACCAGTTAGTCTGCTTCCGCTTCACCAGAAAGAGATAACATGCTTACCTTCTATGTGAAGGGTCGTAGGAAATGGCGGAGGGAGAGCCATGGGCGGAGTATAGGATAGCCGTACTTTTGGGCTGTATATTATCTCAATGTCGTCATCACTAGATGTCTGGAAGTCCAGCGGGTTCGCATTGATGATAGGTATGGACGTTGAGGCGGATCTCGGTATTCCTGTAGCCTTGTCCATCGAAGTGACTAGTCCTGCTAGGAAGAACTCAGGCAAGGTCTGCTGCAAAACGTAGATAGCGCGTCCTTTGCTAACATTAGAGATTTGAGAGAACAAAACGGGACTACCATGCGAAATGCACCTGTACGAATCTCCCAGTCTTGGTCTGATATCTGCGGCGGCCCTTCTGGGCGTAGGTTCGAGTTTGAGTCTGGTGGTCGGTTCGAGCGCAGTCCTAGTTCCGAAGACCGGTCATGGGTAATCTTGGACAACTCTGGCTGCGTTGTTGAGTTTGGCACTGAACGATGGTAGAGGCGAAGACGGGACGTCGAGGACCTGATGAGCGAAAGTCTACATGCTGCGTGCATTGACGCTTGTAAGTACAATAACTCGATGGTGGTGGTCAAAGAAAAACGTTCAAAGTTCAAACGGCTCACACCGCGTCGCGTCGGCGATCTTTCCGTGTGCATCACCAACTTCTCAAAATGGACATAAATCTCGGCATACCCCGGTATGTCAAAATTTCCCAACTGGGAAGCGCTGTGTCTATGGTGACTCTTCCTCATGTATTGTTCTCCTAACTGGGCTCACGGCGATATGGTCAAACCACAAGGCCTCATATACAAGTGGCCACTTCTGTCTTGTCTTATACTCCTACCACTACAATCCCCACCTTGAATTCGAATCTCACTGAGCTTTACTGCGATAATGTCGACTCAAATTCAACACCGGATACCTAGCCAGGACTTGTCCTCTCAAGCGGATACTTTCATCACGGAGTATGCTGTTGTAAGTCCTACTCTACCAGCCCTTGGAGTTCATCGTCTCAGTTCGTATTTGCAGTACTACAATCTACCCGTGAATTTGGGTAGAAACGAAATTATTGAGCGAATCTGCCATGCTCGTTCAACCATCCCCATCCTGCCCAACCTCGCCTACATCCAATCTGAAAATGGGCGTATTCATTTTACTGGAAGGGTCACCTCTCTTAACAACTCAGAGCCCAACGAAGCTCCACTGGTCACTAGTTTCGATGTTCCAGATACTCGAAGTGGACCTGTTAATAGCATGGGTGCTGAGCAGCCTCTGACAAATGGCGAAACCAATGACAGTGCTGAAACCACAAGTCCAACCCGTGTTCGGCCAGTAGTACCACCCCACCGGGCGCTCACTCGCGGTGCACATGTATTCTTAGCTATGCGCGAAGCTGCCGAGCGGTATGCAGAGTGGGCAGCCCAGAACGGTCAGCCAGATGACCCCAATACAAACATCGCACAATCTCAACCTCCTTCGCGACGCCCCATGTTGAAATTAGATGCATTCTCGCCAGAGGCGATAGAGGCCCTTGAGGATGAACCTAGCCCCTCGTTGCGTCCAGGACCAAGCCGGGCTCGCACACGCCTTCCTGCAGGTAGCACCCCTCGAGGGACGGCTTTTGAGGTTCCTGAACTTCCCGCACTCAAATCAGTCCAGATGTTGCCAAGGATGGAGGATGGCCATGCTGCCGAGCTCAGCCGCTCGCAACGTCCGACAGCACCTCTTCCGAGACGTGCTGTCCCTCGTGCTCCCACATCCAATCCTTCCGTCGAGGCCGAATCAGACCTTCACGAGGATCCCACACCACCACCAGTTCGAAGGTACAACGCACCCTCGCCCACATCTACTCGGCCTACTCCTCTAGTTCCCCGAGCTATGTCCTCTCCTGAGAACAGCCCATCTCCCAAAACGCCCTCAGACGACGGAGACCTGTTCCCAATCCCTTTCCCCACCATAGAGGAATCCCCTGCCGTCGAGTCTCAACCTCTCCCCGACGAGCCACAGAGCCCTGTCGGGCCTCGATACGTCTACCCTCCCACAATCAAAGGCGACTGGCTCGACATAATGCTCGACGACCTAGTCTCAGGCCGCGTCAGCATCAAGAACACCCTGGAAAAGGTGAAACAGGAAGTCAGGCTCGCTCTTGAGTCTGTCACGAAGGCTCAGGTAGCAGTGCGGGCCGAAGCAGAAGAATGGGATGGCTTCTACCAGTACCTCCGAGAAATAGTTGGCGATGAAATGCTGGAAATGCTGGAGCAGGATGCCAAGATTCTTGAGGAGCATGGATCAGATTATGATCCTGAAGAAGATGAAGAGCGTAATAGTGCAATCCATGGAGAAAGCGAAGGCAATTCGAACGATAGGAGCGATGAGGATGGCGATGAGGGTCCCGGACATCCTGGAATGAGTGGCTTTGGAGCGGGAAGCGAGAATGGCAACCAGGGCGAGCAGTGGCCCAGCGATGTGTGAGTCTGAACCCCCTGATCTGCCTAACATTGTCACTAATCATATCACACTCTAGTGAGAGCCCTGAGTACGAAACGCCCAGCCGTCCACCCAGAGGTGTTCCCGCCCGTGGAAAACGCGTCCGGGACAGCGAGGATCCGCCCACCAGACAAAATCAGCACAAACGCTCAAAGTCCTCCCACTCGCCCGACTCTTCTGACAGCGAGGGCGGCAGCGACTTCCTCCCTTGCTCCATGCACCCGCCGACCCCACGGCTTAAGCGCCCTAGGTCGGACAGTGATAGCGAGGATGAAGTAGAGCAGTCAGTCAGGAAGCCCTCGAAAGAAGCCAGCGCCGGGAACATCGACGATAGCGAGCAGCCCAGTCCCCCCAAGAGATTTCGTCCTTATGATGAAAGCATCGACTTGTACCCAGCCCCTCCTGATAACGAGGACGAGGACGACTACAGTTATCCTCAGTTCGTGTATCCTCATCCCGATGAAGAAACTGTCGATGCAGGAGGTCAGCATGAAGAAGTCGGCGATGACAACGAAGAAGAGGAAGAGTATGAGGAAGAGGAAGAAGAAGAAGAAGAGCACGAGGAAGAGGAAGAGGAAGAGCACGAGCCCGCTGACATTCAAGAGTCCCCGTCTCTCCTCGGCTACCTTGGCCGTCTCTTCAACCTCCAGCCCTCCACTCCCTCCACGCCTGCCTCCCAGCAAGCAGGTCCTTCCACTCAGTCTCTACCTCAGTCAAGCAACATCTCCGGCCCCACCCCCGCTAACCCCCAACCAGCCAGCCAGCCCAACGTCCAACCAAGCCACCCTATCCCGCCCACACCCCCTCCCCAAGCCGGCCCCTCCACCGGGCCCAGCTACAACCGCGCTCGCTACTGTCCTTCCCCTCCTCGAGGAGCCTTAATGCCTACCCGCCAGGCGCGTCCTCTCACCCGCACGCGCGAACGCGTCTATCTGAACCACAGTGACCCCGCACAGCGCTTCCGGGTCTTCAATTATGACGAGACGGAAGACTGGCATTTCCGTCAGTTGCTTCACGCGCAGAAAATGTACGACTATGGTGTGGCCGATTGGAAGGCGCCGCCGAAGTACTTCGAGGAGTATGCAGAAATCAGAGCTATCCCGCCGGTGGCACTGTATGGCTTCTTGGATGAGGAGTAGGTAGACTAGCACATGGTGGTTTATCTACTTGTTTCGAGATCGCACACAGGTCATAAAGTAGCAAGCAGGCCACCGTGCCACCACCCCCTTTATCATCTTCTTTATGTAATCTCATTTAGTGGTTCAGTTTAGTGTTCTCAATTTATATCTGTGTTGTTGATTTGATGATGACTCGAAAGATAGAGGATGGTGAGGAATGGTATTGCTCAGTAACTTATTACATGTGTTTAGAAAGAGACAAGACGTAGTCTGCCTCCTTCACCTCCTATCCATAGAAACTGTGGTTACATAGCCGTAATAAGACGATGAACTACCCCATGAGGGGTGGTGTCGGAGGGCTGGTTCTGATCCTGGTCGAGTTCGGGAAGCATCTCCCAAAAAACCTCTTAGATTTGCACATAGTTAAAGCCGGAGGCCGGATGAAGTGGACGCGTCACCAGATAAGACTGCGTTCATTCTCGAGTGGCGACGGATGGGTGAAGAGATAGCCCTTGGCTGATAGCAGCGGAAACTGGACGGTGGTGATGACGGGCTCGCGATCACGATGGGAGACAAAAACAACACGACGCAAATGCTTCACAAACCGGTCCTGTGTCAAGAGGGCGTCAAACTGGAGCCATATCGGCCACCGAGGGTCCACAGGCGGGCCACAAGTCTTCAAGACGATTGTGGTAACGCGATTGACGACTGGTATGGTTTCCAGAAGAACAAGGGCCCAGTTGATCGAGGCCCCCTCAAATGGGAAGTCATCTATAAGGATATAGATGTGCTGTAGGTTTACTTGATGTTGGAGGTTCAAAAAGCGTCCACGTGCACCTTCATTGAATCAATCTCGTCAGTTTCAATGACCTCTAAAATATAACAGGAATTTAGAACTACCTCCATAAATGGTAAAGATGCAACGGTTTAAAGAACCTGCCGAAACGTCTAGCATATGCTGGATGTGCTGGATGTCTTCCGGATAGGTAACATAAGCGGTCAAAGTACGAAGACGGGATAACCTGTCTCCAAAGACAGGACCAAGCCTTCTCCAAAGCGTGATAGTATCAACGAGAAGAGATAAGTCACATAAATCTCGTCTGGTGCTTGGTTGTGCTTTTGGAGAAGAAGTGATATCAAGTGATTCTTCGTCGCAATTTTCCGGGAGAGGGAGTAGGTCGTGCAAATCTCGTTTGGTGCTTGGTTGCGCTTTCGAGGCAATGATATCAAGCGCTTCTTCGCCACAGTTGTCCGGACTGTAAGGAAAGAGAAACTTGATAGTTCTCAGATTCATGATTGTGCTGAGATGGCCCATGGGGAAGGTGGTATTGGCTAGCACCACGCATTGTACTGTAGGCAAGTGTAGTAGTTGTAGTATATCCAAACGAAAATTCTTCGGCAAGGCCACCCAAGGCACTGCATCACTGACGGCCAGCGCGTCCAAAGTGACTTTCCGTATCGAAGGAAGCTCTAACAGAGCCTGCGTCAAGCCATCCACGATAACATACGGAGTAGGAAGGAAGATGGTAAGTGAATCAACGGAAGCAGCTATGCGAACGTTGTCGGAGAGGATGCGTGAAAGCCGAACATTGGATTCAGTCGTAGAAGGAGCAGATGTGAAGTCAATGGTAATATCGCGAAAAAGCTGCCTTTGAGAGGGGTCGCGGAACGATGAAGCAACCTGACTGCAGAGGCGCAGTGTTTCAATGTCATCAATCGCAAAGATTATAGAGTCGACCAATTCCTGTGGAAGGACTACGGCGGTCCTCTTTGGAGCCATTCAAAGTAGTTCAAAGCAGGCCCAGGAGGAGAGAGAAACGCGATCATCGCCAACAAACTTGGACAAATCGCTTGACAAGCACTTGACAAACGGCGTCAGGCTTCGACGGAGACAACTTGAAACCCTTCATTTAAGGCTCTTCACAGTGCGCACCATCTCATTCACGATGTCCGAAGCCCAGGATATCGAGGACGTTACTATCTCTGCCGAGTAAGGAATGAATGTATACAAAAGTCCTCGCTGACTACAAGTGCCTTGATCTAGTCAACCTGATAGCAAGACGAGGCGTTATGATCGTCAATTGCGGTACGCAACCTTTGCAATGAGAATTTCAGGGCCTTACAAGGTCTTCACGTAGACTTTGGGCAGCAACGGGGCAAAGTGCGCTCGAGGACGCGCACATCTTGGTCATCTCTGGATCAGCTACGGCTACCTCGATACTCAAGAATCTCGTTTTGCCTGGCGTTGGAAAGTTCACGATCCTGGATCATGCTAGAGTAACCCCAGAAGACGCTGGGAACAACTTCTTCCTCGAGGGGCCATCCAGCATTGGAAAATCGCGTGCAGAGGAGGCTGTGCGTCTCCTAGGAGAACTTAACGACGGTGTAGTGGGCACGGCGGACACATCGAACGTGGAGGAACTTCTGGACAACAACCCTTCATACTTCTCGTCGTTCACGATCGTGGTCGCACACAACCTTGGACCAAAGTTGCTGGATAGGCTCTCGACATTGCTATGGTCCGACGACTCGCTCCCCACACTTGTTGCGATTAGATCGGCTGGCTTCCTTGCCGAGTTTTTCATCCAATTCCACGAACATACTGGTAAGCTTCATTTGTGGTTTAAGTTACATTTGGCAACTGACCTAAGCCAGTTGTCGAAAGTCATTCGGAAACTGCCCCTTCTTTGAGAATAGACAAAGCCTTCCCGGCCCTCCTGGACTACTCCCTGTCCCTAGACTTCGCGAAGATGGACCCCACAGACCATACACATATCCCATACGTCGTCATCCTTGTACGCGCTCTTGAGGATTGGAAGAAAGCGGTAGGTACATCTACTTTCAGCATCGCATTGTCTTACACATCCACCAGCACGACGGAAGACCTCCTCAAACATACCCCGAGAAGAAAGCTTTCAAGGAAGGAGTCCTCGCCATGAAGGTCAAGTTCGATGAGGAGAACTTTGACGAGGCCGAGTCCCAGGCATATCGTTGCTGGACCGAAACCGGCGTACCCTCCGACATCGCAGCTCTCTTCCAGGATCCTCAACTCTCGACGCTCTCCCCCTCATCTCCTCCTTTCTTCCAACTCCTCGAGGCACTAAGGAATTTCACACTGGAGCCCCCGCACACGCTCCCGCTCACAAGTACGCTGCCAGATATGAAAGCGAACACAGATGGATATATCCACTTGCAGAAGCTGTACAAGACCCAGGCGGAGGAAGAGAAAGCGCGATTCAAGTCGTACCTCACTGTGCCTATCGACGATGCAGTGATTGGCTCGTTCGTGAAGAATGCCCATGCGCTCAAGGTCCTGAGAGGCAGGAAATGGGGTGCCCTTGATGCCGATCATGCACTTCTTGGTTCGTCAGATGAGTTTGAATATGCGTATACTACTGATCATCTTCTCTCAGCGAATGCCATTGCGAGCTCTCCCAAACAAACCTCCATCCATCTCTCCCTGTCCGCGCTCTCCTCCCTGAGCGCCAAGCAACCCGGCGTGGCTCCTACAGTCGACTCTCTAACGGCAGAGGCACAGGCCCTTCTTGCGCCTGGCACCGAATTGCCTGAGGACTTTGCGGATTATGTAGGAGAAATGTACGTTGTCTTGTTAATTGAATTGGACCGTACCTATGCTAACAATCCTGCAAGTGCACGTTCACCAACAGCAGATCTTCCGAACACAGCAGCTTTGGTTGGGGGTCTTGTCGCCCAAGAGGTGATCAAGGTGATCACCAAGCAGTATGTGCCTATAAACAGCTACTGCACTGTTGATCTGGTGGAAACGTGGACCGGCGTCATCTGAGTCCTCACCTCATGAGTCGTGTAACTATCGTTGTTTTTGTACTTGCTATTCTTTCAAGTACCCATTCGCCCCTGAAGTTCAAAAGGATAGTCTAAAGACGTCAATCACATTTACGTCTGCCAGACTCTTGGAACCGATGGCGACGAAGAAGCAACCTTTAGATGCGTTGGATGAACGACATGCTTGAGCCTGTTCAGTTCTATGTCCTAAGTCACGAAGAATCCGTGGACCACAATTCTGTGATGCGATCTGCTGTTCCACTCATTGAAATTCGCATCGGTGTAGTAATAATTGCCTCAGTTGTTGGAGTCGTTTATCCAGAGTAGACTCGGCGCTCGGACTGCCCAATATCGCGTGACGTCATCGGGAATGAAACGCATCTGATCATACAAAGCGTTGAAGGTGATGTTACATTTCTTCTGCGATATACCAATAGTGAATTAATGACAACTAGTTGCCGACTGAATAAGACTATCAAAAATTGTCCCATAAGGATAGCGAGGTGAAATACAACTTACATCCTGGGACACCGAACTTCTTGAGTCCGTCCTTCAAACCTTCGCCGACCCTGTCTGCGGTCTGGTCATCCTAGATAGCGAAACTGCATTAGCCAAGAAAGGAAAGAATAAGGCAGATAATATACAAGGTTGTATCCAGCGCGAGAGGCAACCTCCTTGACACCCTTATCGATAAAATCGGAGCTTTTGTTGCCAGAAGAGCCGTAGGTATCACTGTCGGACGAAGAGTTGTTGTTGGAAGAGCCGTAAGAATCATTGTTGGACGTACGAAGAGGTATTGTTGTTGGATGACCCATACGAGTCGTTGTTGGACGAACGGTTGTTACCAGATCCATACGAATCGTCATTGGATGAACGATCGTTGTTGGACGATCCATACGAATCATTGTTGGACGAACGGTTGTTGGACGAGCCGTATGAATCGCCAGCAGATCCGTAGCTGTCGCCGGATGACTTGTTGGACGATCCGTACGAGTCGTTGTTCTTGTTGGACGATCCGTACGAGTCGTTGTTGTTGGAAGACCCGTATGAGTCGTTGTTGTTGGAAGATCCGTACGAGTCGTTGTTGTTGGAAGACCCGTACGAGTCGTTGTTCTTGTTGGAAGATCCGTACGAGTCGTTATTGTTATCGTTGTTGGAGGACCCGTACGAGTTATCGGAGGAGCGATCGTTGGAGGATCCGTAGGTATTGTCGTTGGAAGAGCGATCGTTGGATCCATACGAATCGTTGTTCGATGAACGATTGTTAGACGAGCCGTAGCTGTCGTTGTTGGAGGAGCCGTAGTTGTCAGACATAGATGTAGAGGATGAGTGGTTGAGTGGAGATGGATGCACAAAGATGACTATGGTAGGAACTTGTGAGAGACATATCGTTCCTTTAGGAGACTTTATAGACTAAGTTGAAGGCTATGCGGCAATGTTCCCTGCCGGACTGTCGAAATTGCGCGATCGTTTTTAATTAGATGTGGCGCGGCTGATTTGGCCTTTGACAGCAGCAATGAAAGAGGATAAATGATATTGATCCTCCATCGCCAACGTTTGATGATGTCATTATTGCCTGCTTGTGCTCTTCTTGTGAGCGGCGCGCTACGACACTTTTGGATGAATCTAGGTTTACATTGTCAGAGATACATGAACAATAGGCCAGGCTCTTGAAAGCGGCATAGTAAGACCGCAATGGGGAAGAACAAGGCACCATCGAGCGAGGCTCTGTTTGCATCGCCCAACCCGGCTAGCTGCAGCTGTTATAGATCCGGCGTCTCACGCAAGATCACATTTAGTATGATTTACGGGACAGGCGACGTTCAGCAAGACGTCAATCAAGGAGAAAATGAACCCATGACCACAATGCCGTCCGAGAAAACTTTCGAGGTCAACACAATCAAGCCTCGAGGACATCCTAATTCAGGAGGACTGCAATTTGGGGGGACTGCGGCCGAAATTCGAAGATCATCTCATGGACCAGCTGATCTACTCTATCCTTCTCTGGTGGTGAGAGATAGTCAGTTGAGCCAGCCATAAAATTAAGTGCCACAGATTCGGATGCGATCTTGCACACAGGCGCTTAATCGTCAACCAGATACTTATCACAAGTTTTTTCTCATGGTATTTTCTAAGGGAAGGCGTAACTCATCAAAGGCGAAGCACCGAGTCCTTTCCTCCGATGCAGTCGACAGTTAAAATGTTCAGCCATCGTTGCCTGTTCTAGTCGTCACTGGCCGAAGATCGAGATTTGGTGCAAGTACGTATACATACAGGGGAACGTCGACATGGACAGCCTTTCTATTTCGCGTCCGCGATCTGACCGCAGGCCTTACACTTTCTTAGATCTTCTCGGCTCATCCATCTCTCAATCACGGCCTTCAGCTGAGTCCCCAAGTCAGTGACATGGAAGAACTCCTCGTAGATAATCGTGGGTTCGGAGTGCGCGGTCGAGGTACAGTACCAACGGAGGCGATCTAAAAAGCGATAAGTTATGGCGTAAGCAAGAGACAGGAAGCTCACCAATCGAATCCGCCGGCCTGACGCGCTCAACGACAAGTCCGACCGTATCTGCAAACCGCACTGGATTGTGAGGAGTGTTTGCTGCCAGGACTTGCTTGAGAGCCAGAATTTAAGACTGTGATTATTGCTTACCAGGCAACAGGAACATTTCACCTTCCCCTATTTGGATATCCCTGAATATGCCGTCATCGACGACCCTCAAAAGCATCGCGCCTTTGTGTTGATAAAACCATTCCTTACATTCAAAATATCATCCTCTCTTTCGATTCTAAATGCTGGAGTTTCCTACCTCTGTTTGATTAACATGGTAATCGTTGCGTTGATTGGGCCCACCCACGGCCATGACGACAAAATCGTCGCCCCTGTAAAGGCAGAAATTGTTCACTGGGGGCTGTAACAGATGCTGGTTTTGAGACAGCCATAATGGAAAGTTTAAGGGAGGAGGCAAAGGCATAGAAGTCAAGTCAAAGTAGAAAGTCGCCAGAATCTTCGTCGAAGGCCGGCGTAGAGTCAGCGGGAGGCGGCCCGTTTGATCCGAGCATCTACATACACGTGATGTCATTCTTACTCCGCGTGACCTTGATGCCACACGTGCCTTAGGATTTTTCGAACTTGAAGTTGCGTGTTTATCAAACCTCCTCCTGTTTGACGCCCATACACTGCCACTCTAACCATACCCCTATACTCACAGGTCCAGAATATACAGAGACCGAAGTCCAGGACGTCTTTGGTGACATATTCCTTGCCCAGGAACATGGTGGTTTCAACGACTTCTCCAACGAATAATGGGCCTGCGCATGATAACGAGAAGCGACGCAAACAGACAGTAGAACGGGCAAAGGCAAACCATGTACGCCACAACAAACTTACACGTCGATGTTGGAACTGATGATGCGCCTCAGCTTTCCCGTCAGTTACAGATGCGCCTACAGTATGCTAGGCTTAAGGTTGATCACGGCTGGGTATGTCGCCACTCAAAGTTAACGTCTCCTGAAATTAAATCCAGCTATCTCAGCAAAAACAGAATCTAAACGAGGTCGAAAACCTCTACTTTCATCATTCGCACCTGCGAGGGCCAAAGCCTTCACCTACTATGATGACTGCCACCTTGAACGAGCCATCTACAACATACCCTAGCATAACCAGCCCTAGCTCTAATACTTCCCAATCTTCCTTGTCCTTCAAGCTCGGCCCCTCGTCTTTGTCGCGGGGCCACACGAGTGGCTCGAGTTCACCGTCACATGCGGACAATGTGCCTCCTGACTCTTCAGCTCCCCAAGCCATATCATCACACGATCCATCTCTTCCACTTCAGAGCGCGCCGGCTGCCGTGGTAAACCCAAGCGAATTGAAAAGCTTGATCGAGATGGAGGCCGAACTGGAGAACAAACCCTTGCAAGAACCGCCGATTATCACAAGTTCATACGCACCACCGCCCCCAGCAGGGCCCTCCCACACCCCAACTTACGGTGCCATGAGCCTCACCACTCCAGGGAGCAATTATCGCAGCGATCATTCGCTGGCCCCTACACCCATATCCACAACATGGGCCACCACTGCTCCTCGGGTACCACCGCCTTTACCATCGCCTAACCACTATCCCAATATCCCTCTACAGCGGCAACCCACGCTCCCAGTATCCCCTGGCATGGGCGAGAATCAGTACAACTTTCCTGGGGTCTCGCTTACTTACGACTCCTTCTGGTCATCACACTCGTCAACGACAACGGCGAGCGCACGCTCCTTCCGATCACCAACAGGTAGCATAGCGCCCAGTGCCGTCAGTGGGATGGGCTCCACAAGTGGCTTGAACGATGCGTACATGTCCAGGACCTACCAGGCCGAACCTGCGAGCGCTCATGGTAGACAGAATATCGGCGCAAGAGCGACAGCTGGGAGAGAGTAGTCTGGCATTTTTCTTTCACGGCATGATGCGAGCGAGGCAAGTGGCCGCCCGCAGTGCTACCAATATAGCGATGTTCACTTGCTTGCTCCCAAGTAACACAAGTTTGGCATCTTGTAACGAGGGTTGTTCCTGTCTGTCTCTACGCGCGGCTCCCCGCTCTAGCGTCTTGTCAGTGTCGAGATAATGGCTTCGAATACCCCGTACTCGTGTGGGAATGAAGTAGTCAGACTGGGATTATATTCTGAAGGAGCGTCAAGTGGAAGCTACATCCCGTTCACAGCTACCTGAAGATCGTAGTGGCAGATCACCAGTGGCATGGCCAAGAATCATTAGATTCATTCCCAAGTTCGACATCTTTCCGCTGGCAGAAAGCAGATGGTATACTGTGTACGATTCGACACAGCTCGCACAATTCCGAGGCGACGAAGCTGAAGATGCAGAATTTTACCAGCAGAAGAACATCATGGCATCCGCAGCATATGGCTGCAAATTCTGACATTAGTTTCAGCAAGACTCTGGGATACCCTTGATGACAATGAGTTTCATAACTTACTCTGACAAGCGGTACAAATAAGTGCGAAACTTCACTGGGTAAAGATAGATCGGGTCTGGACCCTGTGTGGATGGCAAGTTGTACTCGATAATTTCCGCGCGCCGCTCGTCCCTGTCAAACTGCGAGCTGTCGCTCAAGTCGTATCCAACTAATATCTCCACCGATTGCCTGAGCCGAGGCTCCACTCCTTCTGTTGACGCGAAAGTGACTACCCCTACAAGCCTTTGGTCGCACGTTGACCAACATTGAACGCATGGTTTCTGATCTCGCCTCGGCAGACGGCTCGATGGGTTTCTTCCTTCTCACAACTTCTTGGGCAACACATCAATCACGAACCCACGAAAGACTACATCTACGCTCATCTACGTCTATCGTACTTGATAAGCGCTGTCAAATTGCAGCTGTATGTTCTATCAAAATATGATCTTCCTAGAAAACATAAGTTCTCAGCGCCTCGCTAGCCCACGGATCCTGTTTATTTTTACCTGAGATTTGATTGCGTTGGTTTGGGAACAACAGTCTGTAGTAGTCTCCAATAAACAGGCCTTATTTGTACAAAATAGTATAATAGTCGAATGTTATGTCTGTAGGCTGTCACATGTAGAAGATCAGAGTTGGCCATCAGAATGAATACTAGCGCGTTCCAAGTGCATGTAAACCAAAGGCCCAAAAGGGCGCATATCGAGACGGCTTTGCGGTAAGCTTTTGACGGATGCTGTAACTCGTACCTTCTGCGCAAAATGTAATCCATCAAGGTCCAAGCTCGAATCAGTGCGCTCGAAGAAGACTTTGAAAGGTTCTATGTAACGTGGTATTCTCACGGTCACAATTTTGTGACTGTCGATTCGGCATTCTTCCAGTTCATCGTGATATCACAACACTCTGATTATCGCCTGTTTTCCGGGCGCGTCTTCCTCTGGAAACGTAAGGAAGGCATATAAGATCCCTCGTCATTCAAGATGTGAGGTATCCATCATCATGTCTCTTGTCCTTGAAACCAAGGTCGTAACCTCTAAGGACGGCACGACTATCTTCGCTGAAGCATGCGGGGACCATACGAAGCCACACGTGGTCTTCGCCCATGGCTTTGCTTGCGCCGCTACTGTCTTCGATAAGCTCTTCTCTCTTCCAGAGTTTCAGAAAAATTTGTACCTGGTGCGTCCTTCGTGATACAACATATTACTTGATTTAACATATTGATTTTCGACTTTCTCTAGGTGCGATACGATACTAGAGGCCATGCTCGCAGTGGGAAGCCGACAGACGAAGAATCCTATGTTTCTGCACGATACGCTGAAGACTTTGACGCCGTTTGCGAAGCTTTTGCTCTTGACAAACCTTTCTATGCTGGATGGTGCGTTTCTTTTCAATCTAAATGACCCTGTCTAACTGAAGAGTAACGAATAGGAGCCTGGCTGGTACGGTGGACTCGACTGCCAACTTCTTCTCTCTTGATTTACAATTCCTTGTATAGGTTCTATCGCAGCCGATCTCTGCGCTGCCCATAACCCTGTACTTATCAGGGGTATCATCTGGCTCGGAGCTCTTCCTTACATGGGCGATGTCATGGCCATCGTCGCGACACCTCTAGTGCTTTCGTTCCTTCCAGGAATCTGCACTCCTGAGACGCCTTCTGAAGCCCTCTCACAGCGCATCAAGTTCTGCCACACACTCGTCGCCCCACAACTTCTGCCCAATGTTCCGTTTGCAGACATGTCCTCCTGGGTCGGTGCTGCTACGCATTTGTTGCCTGAGTGTGCCAAGCTTCTTATTGGGCGCACTCATGATGCGTCTAGGTTGAAGGAGGAAGGCGCCAAGGGACTCCCTTTGTGCATCATTCACGGGGCGGACGACATTCAAATATCTGGCAAAGACGTCATCGAACAGATGGAACCGCAGTTCAAGAATTGCGAATCTCATTTGCTGCCTGGTATCGGTCACATTCTCTTCTGGGAAGATCCCGAGCAAGTCGCTGGCATAATTTTGAAGTTCGTAGCTCGTGTCACTCAGAGTGGGGTGAGTATGATTTGACACCTACGTTTCTACATTTACTGAAGTGCTTCGCAGGCTTGAGAGTAATTTTAAGCCATCCGAAGAACTTTGTTGTAGAGCTTGGAGAGTCAATAGAACTTGATTGCTCTCGAATCTTATTCGACGTCTCCCTCTCTGACATGCGTCACTTTGAAGATTTGGGATCTTCGTTTCGGCCGCGGCCTGGTTCATACAACTTCATGAAGATCTCAATCCCACGTGATGTTATTGATGCCTTCTGTGAAATTATGAATGCAATGATTGCCGACGATAAGCACCACCATTTAATAAGGGAAGTGGAGCAAACTCGCGACTTATTCGCCACAATTTCGCGCCACTAATCTGACAATATGTTTAGCTTGCTTAGTCTTTACTTGATTTGTGACGAAACGTCCACGCTGACAACGTTCTGGCCATCATGAGGTCGCAATCCCCCCTCATTTTTTCCCATGTTCACTTCATTAATTCGACGGTGCAGTGAAGTGTTATGCTGAATGCGGATACGTTCTTTGAAAGGTCTCGAGGCTGTCTTGTCGAGGTCTTCTCAATGATTGCTATAACATCGAACAAGCCAAGGCCAAACCTCATCATCACACTTTCTTAGGACCGCATTCTTCTGGTTACGTGCCCTAGTCTTGTGTAAAAGGTATTGTCTAATAAAAGGTGAAGCTCAACTTCCTTGTCCCCCCCGTTGCTGTTGCATCCTTGAAGACTGTCAGCTGGCCCAAAGGGGTCACCACTCCCCTGGCCGGGTCGCTTGGGCCTGGCACCGCCCCGAACTCGATACTGCATGCGGATATTCCACCACGGCATATGTCGACTTCCATCACCTTCTCACCTCCATTCGACATATATTTTGTCACCACCGATTCTGAATGATGGAATCAACTTTTGCTCATCCCAGGGCCTGAGGCTGACCAACGATTTATGAATAAAATATAAGACAGCAAGAGGTAACCGATTCTCAGTGGAGGTCGCCGATCACACCTAGCATGTTATCTTTCCTACTTGTCGTACAGCTACTTGGGCCCACTCTCCTTGCCCTCGCTGGAGACGCGCACACCTCCCTGGACATCACCACCGACGTCGTATCCAGGGATGGGACGAAAATTCATGCCCAGGCGGTTGGGAATCCAGCCAACCCGCACATAATTTTCGCCCATGGTCTTGCTTGCACCATGACGGCATTCGATCCTATTTTTGAGGACCCTGTCTTGCTCAAGACTCTTTACATGGTATGTTGTAATTCGACCTTGCTTGCACCCTGGGCGTGTTCTGACGCGTCATTCCGCGATGTTACAGGTCCGTTACGACACACGTGGTCACGGTCGCTCCGGAAAGCCTCTGACGCCTGATTTCTACACCTCTGATCGTTATGCCGATGATCTCAAGGCCATTATCAAAGGTTTCACACTTAAGACACCATTCTTTGCTGGCTGGTAAGATCACTTGATTTGTCAATGGAAATTCTCCGACGTTAACTATGCACCTGTAGGAGTCTGGCGGGAGCCATTGGGGCAGATATTGCCGCTAACTTTCCACACCCCCTACCTTTCGCCGGTCTCATTTGGCTCGCCGGTCTTCCATATATTGGAGATATCCTCCCAATTGTTGCGACGCCTACCGTGTTGAGCTTCCTCCCGGGTTTACAGGACACGACGAATGCGACTCTTGGCTTGCAAACTAGGATCGATTTCGTCGAGACCCTCTCCGCGAAGACTGATGTGGTTCCATATGATACCAAGCTTGCCTGGGTTGGCAGCGCCGGTTACCTTCCTCCACCAGTCGCCACTCTTGTTCTGGGCCGTAGCCAGGATCCCGCCCCCCTCCTGAAAGAGGGTTCATTGGGATGGCCTTTGTTGATCTTGGCCGGAACCGCAGATAGGCAAATCAACGGTTCTGCCACTATTGCCAACCTGGCCCCAAAATTCAAGAACGTCGAAACCCATCTGATTCCGGGCGCTGGACACATTGTTTTCTACGACGACGAGCCTAC
This sequence comes from Tephrocybe rancida, assembly GCA_018858115.1. NCBI lineage: Eukaryota > Fungi > Basidiomycota > Agaricomycetes > Agaricales > Lyophyllaceae > Tephrocybe > Tephrocybe rancida. The sequence continues at coordinate 65,675 of JABCKT010000024.1, forward strand.
AGTTTCCAGGCAGCTACTTTCGTTTATTACTCGTATCAGAATTACTAAGCCCTATCCGTTGGTGAGTGCCTTCGACTGCTTACTAGAGATCCTTTTAATAATCCGCCCCTCCACTAGCATTAAATTTCTATCGAAGTCGGCTCACCGTTCAGTGAACTTGAAAACGGACACCTTTTGTCGGGCATTTCGAGTACAAAGTCAATAGTAAATTGCTCTATTCGCCACCAATATTGTACTGCCTACTATATATCTACTGTTTGTTGTTTGAGTCTGGCGTTGGTCTAGTTTATGTCAGTAGCTCCGAGCTCGGTGTTCGGATGATCCGATCTCTGTGGATGGCCATGTCTACTCACCCTACGACGGTCCTGGCCGAAACTTTGGAGCTTGGCGAGAACACTTCGTTCATAATCTATGAGTGCTGGCCTCGCCAGTAGCGGATCATGTCAGTATTAGACTTTCTTGAGACCTCCCTAAATCAGCATCATGAAGCCTGGCAGGGCCCAGGGGTGAGCAAAAGCAAATTTAGATGGATCTATGTAACACGTAGTCGACAACAGTGATCAATCATCCTAGCTTCTCTGGAAGCCAAAAGTGAGCCTCAGAAGCATTTGTATACACAAAGTGCTTCCTAGACCAGAAGCCTAAAGTGAGCCTGAGAAGCATTTGTATACGTAAGTACAAGTGTTAAAAGGCCAGAACAAATTTAGCAAGTAACCATTTGGGATATTTCGAACGCTACTCGACTGAATCCCTCCATGGATACAAGGTTCAAGTTCAAGAATGCCCCATGGCTTCACCCAATTCTGCACACATATGCGAACCATACACATGGCTTGAGCGGCCAATCTGCCTGTCATTCCGCCTGTCATTCCATTTTTTAGTGTGTACATCTATCTACTTACTACTCGGTTGGGGACTCAACTAGGCCTTCCAACAAGTATTTTTAAAGCTAATATATCTGAATAGTGCCGCGAATCGAGATCATGATACAATATTGAGCAATCATGTTGTGACTGCTGTGAGAATTGAATATATCCAAGTTCAACGATCACGAACGACTCGGAAATAAATAATAGATTGAATTCTACTACTTGCGTGCCGTAACACAGTGTAAACGTAGATACTTGGGATGTGTAACGTCTTGGACTTCCTTGGTGGCTTCATACGCGAGCTGCATATATTCTTCTGTATCCATACCGCTTCCTACAATCAGGGTTCTACCACCCTTGATGAAAGCCTGTAGAAAGTAGAAGTTGAGTCACCATAGGAGAAACACGATTTGTGTGAACTGACCTTGACGTTTTCACGCATGAATTCTCCGACGAGGTTGAGGCGCATGCCATCCACAGTGTCTGTCAAATAAGAATTCAGATCGGATGCGGGGGTTCAAGTCATCGGTATCCCAACCTTTCGGGAAGCATGGTCCTATGGGCATCCACACGTCTTGTTGTTGGATTGAACCAAAGCCTTGAGCCCTGATCATATCGTCCAGACCCTCTGCCGCATTTACACCTGCACCGCGGAAGGCCAGGCCGTGGCGTAAAGCTTTGCACCACCGTCCGAACCAGCTTTCCGTTCCGATGATGCGGCGTTTATTACCATCGACAACAAAGAAATCCCATTCCTGTAGTTGCAGGAACCCGCCAGGCTTAAGCACCCTCGCAAACTCCCCAATCAGCGAAGGATAATTTGTGATGCCTGCAGGAGCGTCAGAGGTCTCAATTTCGCCGAGGGTAAGAAATATTTCACCCATGGCAATCATGCGAGCATTGGCCAAGTCGAACTGATTGTTCTGATATGCAAGCAGACCTTTGTTGGCGTCACACTGAAAAATGGAAGTGAGCTACCTTACGAAGCGATCGAAACATTAACTTACAGTATCGATCCTAAGGTTCTTTAGTGCAAGGCTGTCGTAGAAGACCATCAACTTATTGCCACACGGCTGACCATAGAATTGCCTCACCCAAGATCCATAGGAGCAACATCAGCTCCGATGACATTGCAGTGAGGAAAGTCGGTCGCCATGTCGGTCGCCCTAGGCAACCTGTAAACATGTAGCAGTAATTCTAGCTCGGATCCAGCTCACCATGCACCAGTGCCACACCCGAGATCAAAGATGGTCTTTTCTTTGCCGGGCTGGTGCGCAAGATGCTCTTGAATTGGAAGCGTGTAGTTACCCCCGATGAGCATCTTCAACAATACATGCTGATTGTCTATAATAAATCCCGAAACGATCAGCCATTGTTCTCGATGGTACGATAGAACGATGGAGTCACTTACTGAGACGTGCAACTTCCTCGTTGTTTACTGGCAGCTGGTAGACATCCTTTCGAAGTGCTGGGGAGGGTTTCGGTAGTTCTGCTGCCTTGTATCTAGGAAGCCTTATGTGTATGACATACGTATCAGCATCCGTTTCAAAGCTTTCCTTACTTACGGTGGGACGGGCAACCGTGTCCGTGTTGGTTGTGGATCAATGTGTGCCCCAGTTGCCAATGAGCGAGATGCTTGTTGGGAGAGACGCGCCGAGCGTAATAAAGATATCCTGGACGCGTGGAACATCGAGTGCTGTTCTGTAACCTGGTGAGATGATTGAGCCTGACTTGCGCCTTATATGCAGAAATATGGTTTAACTATCGTGACAGGCGTTCGATAAATTTACAAGTTCCTATCCGTAAAAACCTGTTGGAGTTAGGATAAATGTAGACGCGTGCAAGCTATTACAACATACTCAAAACTTCCGCTTCCTGATGAGATCTCTGGAGATGAGTACCTCAGAAAGTAGACAGCGATCGCGGGAAATCTCATACAATTGCGTCCCGTCCGTAAAGAAATCAATAACAACTTATTGATCAGATTTAAAGGTTGCATTCCCGGACCCTGGTCTATACGCGTGTTGATCTATGGAAATGTTCATGCGCCCACGAGTCAAGTCGTCATTGTGCATTCGCTTAAAATAATCCGAAAGGAGGTGATGATATACTTGTGAGAACGGTGCTACTTACCTGTCACTGGCATGGTAGGCTCCTATACGGGTTCGGACTTGGTTCGGACATGTAGTTGTAAACGTCGTCAGGCGCGAGCATCGATATAGTATTACCTGGAGACTCTCCCAACACTCGACTTTGTCAGGCAAGGATGTTGGTTCCTCCATGACTCTGGTCTCAACGAGGGACAGATTCAAGTGGAAACGTGTATATGTTGATGGGAGAAAAGCCAACTGTCCCACGTGGCTACCCAAAGTGTGCACACAACAGCCATCATGCAGCCCAAACCACTTGGCACAAACAATGTCATTGTCTGCATACAACCCTACACAACTTCACGCTGGTTCGAACTTCCAACAGATCAAGTCATCCCAGGACTTCTAACTTTTGATAGTTTCTAGAATATCACATTATCAGTGATCATAATACCACGCGTTTCCCGGTTTTGGCCGCTCGATGTCTTGGATTCCAATCGCTTTTTGCAGATAATCAAACCTGTCAGTTTGACCAATGTACGGTTACATCCCGGCCCATTGTTGCTAGTCTGTCTCAATGCCACTCCAATTACAGCTTATTTGACGCTATGTTACTGATGAAAACATACATATCATACGCATGGATCTCTTCATCCTACTCCAGGAAATTGTGTCTCATGCCATGCTTAATGACCACTTCTTCGTACAGGGAACAGGAGATACAACTGATGGTGTATGTCTAGAAGAAGATTGCCAAATCCCGTTCTCTATTCCCACAACAATCACGAGTACTTTCCAAGTGAAACTTTGCAAGGAGGCCACCGCGCCCGCAAGCTTACTCTTCATCCTACTCCAGGAAATTGTGTCCCATGCCATACTTAATGACCACCTCTTCGTACAGGGAACAGGAGAAACGACTGATGATGTATGTCTAGAAGAAGATTGCCAAATCCCATTCTCTATTCCCCCAGCAACTTTGCAAGGAGGTCACAGCGCCTGCAGGCTTACTGTAATTTCATACCTCCCCGCACCGAGCAGAATTGGTCTTCAGATCCATAGCTCTGGTAATAAGGTACGTGTAGACATTCTCCGAGTATACCGATATCAACTTTTGCTGAGCACCGCAGTGAACCGTAATAATGGATTTGTGAAGATCCCAATGATGTGATGGTGCCGTGATTATGCACCATCGTCAGGGACGGTCAGACGGAACGACATCTCGGCGCCACTGGTGACACACGCCACCTTTTTCCGACCCTCTTCTTCATTAATTCAATCCCCTTTTCTGGAGACTACGACCATCACAGTCATCTCACCTCGCGCAGATCAGCGCCTTATCGGCATCTAGGCCTCCTATCCTCAGCTGCCAGCGGCTAGCATGGTGCCGTTAAGACATCAGACTTGGACGTGGAACTCGTGATTCTCCCAAAAATAGGAATCTTGATCCAAACCCTTCTCCCTACGTTTCGACAATTCAGCTGATCGTGAGTGGCGAGCCAGAAGCAATCCTATTCTAAGCACAACTGAACAAGAATCCCCAAGCTAACTGTTTCCATATGGTGACAGCAAGTGCCGTGTCTTCTAGCTGTTAACTTGTCATTCCGTCCATCATGATGTAAACTTCAGACAGTCGCTTATTAGAGGTCAACGGCTTGTTGCAGTAGACCTCGCTAGGAAAAATGGCGTCCACTTCCGGGATAACGGTTGCTGACCTCAAAGGTGCCGCTCTCCCTCGACCCTGTAATAATTACGACTAACAACACGAAGTTCTCGGTTTGGCTGGTCCGATCATAGCTGCTGTGGCCACTCTGATACGCCTTTTCGAGCGCATTCGTTTGAAGCGATTTGGAATCGACGATGCATGGGCCGCCTTTTCACTCAACATACTCATCGTATTCGTAGTTGCTCTATTTATCCATCTTGGCGACCCGAGTATGTGATCGACTTCTAGCACTTCTAGCCAACCTGATCTTGTTTGCCTAGCACACTTGTCGCACTCTACCAGGGTTGCAATGTATTACATTCTTTCCCAAGGATTTTACGGAATTATCTGGTATACACAGTTCAAAAGCTCAAGCATTTTCCATTTCTGAGGCGTGCGCCGCAGGACAGCCAGAATGTCGATCCTTTTTTCTGTCATTCGTATCACTCCCCAAGGCTCCGGGCTGATCAGAGTCCTCTATGGTCTCGCGATATCCTTCCTGGTCGTCTGGGCAGTTCTCTTCGCTCAAGTATTTTGGGTCTGTGAGCCTGAACCAGGATGGAAGGTGATAAACATCTGATCTGCGTGACAAGTTGTTCGGTCTTTTGACAGTTTTTCAGGAAACCCTTGCACCACAGTGTGCACTTGGGCGGAACGTAGCTATCGCACAACTCATAAGTATGTCAATTATGAAAGGCTACCGTTTCGTGCGGTTAATCTTACTGTCCCAGGTGATATATACGCGGACTCCGTTTTGATCGTGGCGCCTCTTCGACTGCTGTGGAATCTGGAAGTATCACGAGCTCAGCGCAATCGGCTTTTCGTTGTGTTCTCATCTAGCATTGTCACCACAATCGCATCCTTGATCCACGCCTACTACGTTCTTCGTGTCGGCGGCCTGAATGAAGTGTTTGTCGCTATCATCGAGGTCAGTTTATGGGGCAGAGCCACTGGAGTTCCTACTTATGACATGTTTCAGCAATGCGTGTCCCTCCTTGTTTGCAACCTAGCAGTACTAGTCGGCATTGCCTCACGCATAATGGAGTCAGGCAAACGAAGATTTGGCTCTTCCGGAGGCGGCCAAAGTGTCCTCGTGGGCCGTACACGAGGAATAACTACCATCGGTGGCACTACCAATGGGCCCATAGATTTCAAGTCTCAAACAGGGACGGGTTTTGATACTGGCACTCAATTAAACGTTCTCAAGGTCGTTGATGTTCACAGCGATGCTGACTCCTTCCCTCACGACACCGATACAAAGGTATATCATTACCAACGGGGCCCGTATATTGATCACGATGCCGTTTGACATAGGCTCCGCTGCGTTCGACTTGGTTTCAGACCTGCTAAACAGAGTAGAGCTATTTCTATTTATTCTCCTCATCATCACTGCTGTCTGAGGCTCTTTTTATTTGATAGCCTGCTCCTTTACTTACAACATTTGTGACGGCGCCCGTTCCTACAGTAGTTCTCGATACCCGGTTTGTTATTGATAACTTATTTTTGAACAAGTTCTTGTCGATCTGAGGCCGAAAACAATAGCTCGAATGAAACATGTACTAGTGAGGTGTAAAAAACCAGGAAGATGCAACTAGTAAAGCGTTGAGATTGTAGTCAGAAGGGGAAGTGGTAAACCTAAACTTCTGTGGCCCTTTCTTCTTCCAAATTTAAGCCGCCACATTACAATCTGTCATGTGTAGGTTTGTCAGGCCAGCTGGAAGTGTATTAATCGATGTCGAAGATGGTCCACAGGGCAACATGACCGTCGTTGGAGACGACAATCGAACTCTGGCCCATACGTAGTCTTCAGTCTATCACGCGGATGTCAACTTCCAAGTCGACAAATAGAGACATCGTCGTTCTTACATATGCCCAATTGAGTGGCTTTCCAACAGGGTCCGGTGTAATGAATGGCATTCCTAGGATATTGTCTTCCCCATAGGACAACACGACCTCGGGTAATGGCCGGAAATGCTCCAATCTCGAAGGTGATGATATACAACTGGGCGATGTCAAGCCAACTTAAGGAATAGAAGGGAAATAAAGTCAGCATACGGTTCAGCACCACACTGCACGACAAGCATAGCCGAAGTCTACCAGCCCGATACCGAACTGTTCTTACCTTGATGGCCAAGCCATTTGTTCATGATTCGGACAGAGGTTGTACGCCCGCGATCGGACCAACGTAGTGTGATCCACCGAAGTCATTCCAGCTTAACATCTGCGCGATCTCCATGATGCCGTGGTTGTTGACAATCAGATCCCATCTTGCGACGAAACGCCAATCATCACAGCGGTAGAAGAAGTTCTTGTTGAACACTTCGGGCCCATAAGGCTGATGGAAAACGTGAGAACGGTCAGATGTAAGTAGAAGTGGAATTGCAACAATATTACAAACCGTAAAACAAACCAAGGGGAGATACCCGCCATGTAGGTTCGCCCGTCGAGGTTGTCGATGTACTCTTTATCAGGAGCGAAGCTGGAGTGGTATTGCTTAAAGGTCAAGCCGAATTCCAGTGGAATGCATCATTCATGACTTTCAACCTATTCAACGCCTCTGGGGCAGCAAAAAAAGGACGGTGTAAAGTGTGCGCCCGGCAGTTGACGGTCCCCTTTGAGAACACACTTCCACGCATTCTGCGGGCCGCTATATCCAAACGTGCACCTCTCGCCAGCGGATGTCGTAACAAACGGACGGCCAGATCCTGGAGGGTACATTAGCTCATGCGAATGATTATGGCAAGTGAAAAGATATTGACGGAGGCTGGTGGTGTGCGTAACCGTCGTGCACGGAAGCGACGACGTATCGAATGCAAGGAAGAGTTTGAAATCGGTGTTACTGTTATGAGTGGCAAGGTACGAATCAGCCACACGCTCAGGCTGTCAAGAGTCCACTCCGACGTTGCGAGCAAATCCATCTATCCCTTTGAAGAGGCTAGGCGGATGTCCAGGGTGCACGGTAAGCCAAAGGAGCGAGGGTGGAGGGAGCATACAGCCACTCGGTACAGATAGGTCTTCTCAACCATGAGGTGCTTGCACATTGCCATCATCCGCTAAAGCGGAGCCTTGGAACGAGAGGAAGAGTGTAAGGAAAAGATGTGGGGTAATTGTTAATATGACTGGCAAGAACAATGTGCACCAGTGACGAATGAGATATGTCGCGTGAATTGTGTGGCTGACTAGTATGTTACTTTGAATATATCGTACAGGACTCCAAGGCGCGTTATGGTGTTGAAGGGCTTATAATTACATCATAGTTGGTCACAGCTACTTATAAATGAGTTGATCGATTCGAAAACATTGCAGTAGAAATTAGGGGCCAACCATACCTGCATGCAAGGTATGAAGTCCGTCTTCGTAGCGGCTGGGTTTCGGGGCTCCATATCCATTATAATTATCAGGTGAGGACGACGCTTCTTCTGACTTTCATCGCCTGCGTCAACTTCCCTGCAGACGCCCAATGGCTCAGCGTCAAGTGCTTCTGTGTGGACACTAGATCATCAAATCATTCTTCTGCAGTCGATTGACAGAGAACGCTTTATTTTAGTGTGTGACGAAACATTGTCTCAAAATGACAGAGCCTCTGATCCGTCAGGGCTCTGTTAGGAGTGTCGTGGCGTAAGGGCCAGAGGTAGAACCACGCTGCCAGTGCCATCCTAGGCCACGTCGAAGTCCACAACTGTCAACAAGTTACCTCGTATCCGCCAACTCGAGCCTGTTCATATTGAGGATTGGGAGGACTTATCCATCAGGGATCATTCCAGTAGAGCAGACAAGTCAAAATTTAGGGTTGGTTCGGAGAGGTAGAGATATAACGAAGGTGGACAAAATTCTGAACTCCAAGGTGGCAAGAACTAGCCATCATTTTTGTTGATTTGAAATTGAAACTCCGTACTTATACCGAGTCAGCGACCGTGACCGCAACATTGATGGCAACGACCAGGACTCGACGGCATACAGTAGGCGGCCGCAAATCATGAATCCCTCTCGTTTGGCGTGGCTCCTCCGAGTCGAGATGCAGTTGTGGAGCTCAACGGTCGGCGCTCCATCGATATCTTAGATATATCATGTCTCAAACTGTGAACCTCGACGTTGACTTCCCCATCCGCTGTTATCCCACAATGGCCTTGTCTCCACAACCGTTCTGGTGCTTGTATCGACATCTGTCTGTTACCTCTGACCATATCCTCAATCAGAATTCCACAACTGTGATCATCCGCCGTGTGCCACGGAATGAGTGCTTTCACTTGTGGCATTCGTTTGCCAAATTGACGCTGGCTGGTTTGGGGATGGAAGCGACACCTACGACAGATTTGTCATGATACTTGGGAGCCGTCGATACCTGTATTTGGGAGGCGGTGTTCTTGAAATAGCACTAGGCATCACTCGTGAACCAATGTTTATTTGAGCTGTCTCCTTCCAAGCTTCCTTCCACAAAATTCCTTTTTGCTCTACAATATCTCAGCTTTGATTCCAAAATGAGGTCTAATTTTTGACTGTGTGCCTGAGTATTCTTCGAATATCTCAGGCCCGTCAGGCGGCCAGGTATCGAACGCGTCAGAAGGCTGAATTCCTATTGTGCTGTGAGTCGTGTATTCGGGTTTGGCGGACGCTTACAATAGTCGACCTTTCCTAAGGTCAGCTGCATATCTTTTTGTGGATACAGCACAGCCATAGACAGATTTTGTCCACGCCACAACGACTGTCAGTGGCCGAAGGCGAATAGTGCATTCCCACCCACACCTATCTGCCGCTTGTATGCATAATTTTCGAGTTCACAACACCGCCCCAGTATCTTCGTTCATACGAGCCGGTCATGACGATTAGGACGGATGTTGACGGTGTAAACAAGCATCGACTGTTCAGGGCCTCGCACACTTTGAACTAATAGCACACTTTGAACTAATAACATTTGTCACGGAGAATCGGGAAGGGTGCCGGTGACGGGCGCCAAAATTTTAAACTCCGAAAGTTGATATGATGAGTCTTCAACACCAACTTGTTCCCATGGACTTTACCCCTCCTATCATCTCCCTCAACGTTCAACGTTCAACACAATTATCATGTCCTGCACTCAAGTTACAAGGTCTATTTTTGCTCAGCTCTCGGAATCAATACGGAACGTCTAAGAGTTCCCAGGAGCTTCGGATTTCAGTGGTGTTCCTTTCAGGTTGTGGGGTGTTTCTGACAGATTATTTCGTTCTCTTGTAGTATCAAGCAATTCAGGACTGCGAACTTTGGATTTCTTTCGTACGATCCTGTTACTCCCACCGTCTTTCAATCATATCTGTCGTTGATAACTCCCAATGTTCAAGTTGGATGTTCTCTGGTGCTCCCTATCTTCAAAGAGTTCAAGCCGTGGCAATGGTCACGAGTGGATATCAGGTTTCGACAGCATTCCGAAGAGAACACGAGGCAAGGGCATGGTGCTCAGCACAGCCCGAGTCATGTCAGGTCCAGGTTCTTTCCGGATCCGCTCTGAGCTCTTTCAAATCACTTAAAGAGACGCCTTGTAGATTGATGACTCACAACACTCGGTCCCAGTTGTCTCCCCTACCCAATCCTTATTGCCCACCCATTCAATACCAATGGGAACAGTGGTTGAGCGGACACCTTACGACGTTTGGGTCAACATATCTCGTTTCATTCCTCGTGACGTCGTCGAAACCCTCTATGGAGTAAATCGCAGCTTCTTCCAGATCGCTACCTCTGTTCGTTATGAGGTCCTCGCGTTTGTCAAGCGCGACAAACATACAAAGTGGTTATTACGAAATCTGAGGTATGCCTATTTATCAGTTCCTTCTCATCCCGCCTTGACGGTGGCGAATGTCCTAGTGATCCATACGTCGATCGTGGAGCCTACGTGCGCGAGGTCAAGATAGAACCATGGTTGGTCCAGCCCTCTCTGAAGCCCTCTCACAAACGAGGTGCCAGGGTATGGGGATACATCTGTGGATTCTTTGACCCGAGTTTCGCAGAACGACAATTGAACAAACGAGTCCAAAAACGAGTAAAGAAAGATATCCGGCTGGTCACAGACGCCATCTATGCTATGCCCAACCTCACCACGTATTCATTGGAGTGGAATGACACCCGCCAGTACCACCCAGAGCTGTATCGAGCATTCCTCAGCCCCGTGCTAGGACGGATCCGATCGAGCCTTCTCAACCTCTCGCTCAACGTGCCACCAGAAATGTTGCATACTTTGGTGCCCATTTCTTTGCCTCGACTGAAGCATCTTGGGGTGGATTTTTGCACAAAGAAGAAGTCGGAAGAAGAGATAAACCAAATTTTCGATTCGTTTGTTGTATTTGTCAACAACCTCTACCCGACCCTCGAGTCGTTATCGGTTTCCTCCCGCGTGCCCTCTCGGTCGCTTAAACTCGACCGATTTTTCTCCATGCTTGGGTCATTTCCTCATCTGGAGAGCTTTGCCCTTTCTATCCCTTTTGACGGTGTTCACCTTGCATCAAAACCCGTTATAGTCATCAGTTTTCTGGACAGGCACCGCCAGACCCTGAAACATTTACGTTTCACCACCAGTCGCTGTTCCTCTCCCGAATCCCCCATCCATCCAAATTCAAAATTCTGGATTCGGAATATCCTCACCTCGCTGAAAACTCCCTATCCCCGACTCCGTGACCTCCATCTTGCAGTACGGCCGATCAAGGCGGACCTCACGCCCTTGATGAAGTTTCTTGTACTCCACGCACAATCGCTCGACGCTCTGACTCTCACAGAGCGAGCCTTGACCTACACCGAGGTCAAGGACATCCTCGATGCCCTGCGTGCCTACGAGTATTCTCATCAACTTAAGCAACTACGACTCAAGTTGAAACATCTCAGCCCCGCGCTGCTCGAGCTCCTTGCTACCAGAACTCCCTACCTCACCCGCCTTGAATTATCGTTCAGCGAGGTTATGGCTACCGCTGCGCATCCGGGGTACGCTGGATCCCCTGCTCACTCCAGACAGGAAGAAATAGTAAGCCTTTTCTCTCCCCGAGCCGGCCCCTCTGATTGATTATTATCCCCTCTCGTAGAGGTTATTTAAAGCAGCGATGCAAGCAAATCCTGTTCCTTTCGCGTCTTGGGAGCTTTCAAAGTTGAAGCTCGTTCAAGAGGCCCGAAACATAGGTGCCGAAGAACTTTCAGATGTTTTTGCGGATTGCATTCCAGCACTGCGGAATCAAATCGAATGTGTCACATCTCTAATTGACATGGTGAGGAGCACATAACTTACTCGTGCTCCCCGTCTTTCAAGATTGATCGTGCAGATGCAAGAGTCACCATATAATGAATTTCCAAGTAGTATACGTATGCACCAAGTCCTGTGTTCAGAAGTGTAATATTACCGTCCCGACTTGTATAGTATTGTTACTAGCCTCATAATTAATCATTATAATGACGACGATGTCTTACCCGACTTCCAGGTCATCGCATTCGAAACTCAAATGAACACGAAAAGATTGGAAAGTCTTTTTCACTTGATTTAATCTATGCACCTATATGGTTTGTCGTACAATTCTCTGAAGTCACGTCATCGAAGTTTGACATATCTTCCAAAGTATCAAGACACCACGTTCCGGAGCCCGACTGACGTGAATTCCCTCGTTCTTCTTCAGAGATGCGAAGGCCGAGGATGACTTTTGATCCCTACGGGCTCGTTAGGTCAATAGTATAAGTTAGGCGGAAAAGAGTGACTGACCAGGTTTGAAAGTAAAGCGATCAACAATCTAGAACGAAGAAGTACGGGTTCAAGTTGAATACCGGAGGCTACAGACATACGAAACTCGATACTCACGCAAACATGTTATGGGTGAGGACATTCACCCATACGGCGTAAGGCACGGCAATGGACCAAAACACTTTTACAATCATAAACACATGAGATGAGGTTGGCACGGAGAAGCAACGAGACTCACCGACCACTGACGCACAGGCTAGTGCTCCATGTTGGAGAACAAGACGCGTCACTAGGGTCTGAGGTCGATTCAACTTGTAATGCCGAGCTAAAGTCATTCCCCATATGATGAGCTGGACGATGATGATAACGACACTGTTAGGCTGTCAGAAGGTTGGGTTAGATTCTGTAGGTGGCACTCACGTCTTGAACACTACAGGTTGCACAGGAGTCCGGTCAACCAAGCAAGTTGAATCAAGTTGTATGGCGGTGAAGATCCCAATACTAGCGATCAGGACGACGATACGCTCAAACACCCAGACGGATGCAAGAAAACGATAAATGACGACGTTGCTGTTGAAATGTAGTGCATGCACTAATGAAACCGTTAACAAGATATTAGTCTCGAAGCGAAAATCAGTCTCACCACGCAGCATAAGCACATATTGAACGGCGCCAAACAAGAGCTGAATTACAGCTGACTGAAAACCAAACCACCATAAGCAGTGGCGACGTGATATTGAGTTTTCGGAAAGCAAAATCGTAGTCCAGACGAAGTTCACTCTGAAATTTGTCTGAGGCCCCTATGTGGTCACAACACGCAGCAGATATATTTACGCACGTTTGGCCAAATAATCCAAGGTATCTGATAAAAATGTAGAGCCCAAGTACGATGGGGAATTCGCATGTCGTGAACATATACCTGAAACGAGTAGAAAACCCATCAGAAAGTCAAGTAACTTGTTCGAGATGAAAAGTTTTGGCGCACCTCCAGACCTGTTCATACTCTCGATCGAAACGGGACGCGTAATCCAAGACCACCCAAGCCCACGTAAAGACTATTCGTGGATCTTAGCAGGCGGGCCCCGTCAGACAATGAAACCCTCGCACGTACCCGTAAAGAGTTTCCTCGTAGCTAATTCCTCCCAGAAAGTATATGAAGCCCCTACCATCCTGACGTCGCTCCCACCAAAGGAGAATATGGCCCCCTTAATGGCAGAAATGCAATAGCAGAGATGCAAGAGTGGTCGTTTCACTGCTCATTTATGAGCGATATATTTGTATAAAGATCATGCAGGGCCGCCGAGATCGTAACAAACGAGGCGCCGCCGCACGCGAGCCGAGACTCGCTTCTGGGCTGCGGATCGTCGCCCAAACTTCCCTGAGAAGGGCTGCTCAGAAGCGGCCTTGTATTCAGAACCTATTTAGAACGTTGGCGGATGTGTTATTCGGGCGGAGCATTTGAGAGCTTTCAGCAATTTTGGTTAGCTTTGAGCTTGCGGCCGGCCCTGCATGTGGGCGTACCCCAAGATGTGCCTAAATTCTGTGTGGTGATTCAATGTATTATATAGACCGGTGGCGGGGAACCTATTGGCTCCTGGCCATGATGTAATGTGGAATGAAGTCTAAATGCCGTATTTAATTTGAGGAGATGTCGGAGGTCGGAAGGCCCCTATCTATCTATTACTGAGTAGGTTTGAAAGCCGGTTTAGTACATGAGTTTGACAGAATTGAGTATTTATTACTCCATCGGTTTCGGCGCTGGGGAGGGAAGGCCTCGGTCGTCCAAGCGGAATCCATACGTCGTCTGGAATATTTCGTTCGATTCAACTGGGTCTGAAATGAACGAGTCGGTATTATGTTGTGCGCGGGGTGCTGGTGCCAACGCTCAATCCAAATTACTGCGCGGTACGTAGTAGTTGAGCACGGAGATACTCATTGAAGTCACCGTGTGGCACCGGCACCGCTGTCGATGACGCATTGGATCACTTATTTTGGTCCAAATTAAGTACTAAGTTTACTGCCAGATAACCCGAAAATAAGTTCATAAAAGATGGAGCACCCCCCCGCACCTGCACCGCTCAAGGTACCTGGTATACTGATAATTTATTGGCGAGGTGTCCGTCTGCCGTCCAACTGGCTTTCGAAAACAGAAAGCGCCGCCCCCGTTGAATAGCCCAGGACCTGGGAAGTCGCACATAGTACATGGTATGCCTTCTATACTAGAACCTCCAATTTATGATATGTAGCCACAAAGCCGTTTGAAGGCTGTGGTTCGCTCGGGTTCTTAATCGGTCTAGGGCCGCCTCGGAAGCTAAGGGAGGATTGACAATACTAATTATGACAAATTCGCACCTCTACTGGAAAAACAAGCAGGGAACTCAAGATTACTAGAAGTCCTCTATGTCATCACTATCCAACCATCCGCCTTCGGCCTCCATGTCTCGTCGCAATGGCCGGACGCTACCATCGTCTTCACCGTCTGCCCTGGAGATATCTACCTCTTTTTCATCAAGGTTTTGCGCGACCCCGAACGAAGCTCCCAATGCGAACTTGAGGGTCGAAAATAGCCGATGGGAATGCGGAGGGCGAAGAGAAGGCTCTGTTGAGGCATGGTCACGAGCTTTCAACACGCCACCCAATTCAACGGCAACTTGAGCGTGGCTCCATCCACTTCGTTGTTCGGTCTGGTGGTAGAGGAAGTCAATGGAGGTTCCAAGGGTTAATTGTTCAGCTCTTACCTGGCCTGTGCCGTCGCCCAACGCCCAGCCCCGCGCATCTCTCACACCTTCCCAAGCAGTTTTCTCGCTTTGTAAGCACTCAAAAAACAGAGGCTTTGTGATCTTTTGTGAGCGGCGGGTAACAGGCGAAGGTAGTGAATGTATAGTGCCTAAAGTTAGGAGATGGAATTGATGGGGATTCGCCTGATACCACTAGAGGAATAAGGTCAGGGTGGCGTTTTGATATTAGACTCCGAATGGAAGAAAATTCATACCGCATCGCCACCACTAGAGTCGACCCAGCTCAGCCAATCAGCTACACCGTCACATTGCTCTATATCATCACAGAACTGTGGATAATTCTGGTGGATATACAACGAGAAAAGGGACGAGTCGATGGGAGAATCGGCGTAGAGTGACTATGAAAGATGATAAATGAAAAATGAATATTAGGGATGAGTTTAAGGTTGCACTTACGTCAACGTCGATCCTGCTTGCCCTTCGATCGTGTTTATGGAAATCAGGCAGTAATTTCGGCGGATCCTTGAGTTGTGCGTCGGATAATTTCTCCTTTTGCACGTCCTTAGCGGTGGCGGAGGAGCTGGACGGGTCGCCTTTTCCTGAGAAAATAAGACAAGTCAGTCTCGGGAATTGAAACGGCGCTATGACACACTTGCGTTTATTATACAGAACTCTCCCGAGGAGGTGGAAGAGCATGAGACTTTGTTCGCGTCTTGTCACCGATTCCAACACGACCGTTCTACCCTTCTCGCCTCCTTTCTTTTTTCGAGTTTCTCCGGACAGCTCAACGATACAGGCAAATTGAAGAGCCATGATGGCACTTCTGATATCGCCGTTCGCAGATTCAACTATAGCATCGAGAACCTCCCTCGACGGTGGCGATCTAGAAGATGTCGAGAAATGTGTTTGTAGTAGTGCTTGAAGTCCTTTCATGAGGAGGGTCGGCGCAATCGGATTAAATCTACAGGTACCCGTCAGTGAATGTGACCAACGCGCCAAAAGATTGTACCGTACCCGATTTCAGTGACGTAAGAGCCACCTAATAGATTTCTGGGCAGGACCGTTCTTATGTCCACGATTCCTTCTTTCGCTTTGCCCCAGCCTCCACCATTTGTCATTCTCTCATCCGCCACTTCGCCTCTGACCCCAGCGTCGCTAACCACAATAATGACCGGAACAGGTGGATTTGTTACAGGGAGTGTGACGAGAGCTTCAAGTGCGGCGTGGAACTGAGATTGAGTTGAAGCGTGTAAGAGATTGGGTAAGTCTTCAAGAAGTATTATGTGTCGTTTATGGGTTGGCCCAGTGGACGGGAACGCTTGTGAGGCACCTTGTGTGTCATTCGAGACAGGAGCTGTAAACAGATTGTCACAGCTCAAAGCTCGGTTCAGGAAAGCTTTGAATTTAGCGAAAAGCGCTTCACCACTAGCGTTATAGGATCCGGATGAAGAGCTAGTATCATTGGAGTCATCTGCTAGATCACAACGTCGTTAAGAATCAAAATCGCATGGAGAATGGATATTCAGACCGAACATTGATTTGTTGCTTTCCCCGACTGCATTCTTCCACTCCATGATATCAAATCCCATTTCGCGTGCAAGAACACGAACGGTCGTTGTCTTCGCTGTGCCAGCCGGGCCAGTCAGTGCAAGTATTCGCTGTGACATAGAATTGTCAGCTAGTAAATGGGACGTTTCGACGGGATACGAACTCGATATTTCTTCAGATTTCCAGAAGGTCCACCTTCAAATGCCTCTTGCAACCATCGTCGCAAGTCCTCTACTTTTCGTTTATGTACTGCAAGCTCTCCCTGTCAGGCCGTCAATAGTGTTCCTGAGAGAAGGCGTTGAGAAACACAAACTTCCGTCGTAGGCTCGTAAATATCAACCCACATCCTGTCATCTATGAAGAAGGGTGACTAATTGCAGGAAAAAAATATTCGAGATCAACTCACCACTATTATCACCCATAGACTCAGATTCAACATAGGATGATTCCATAGCTTTCCCCTTGCCCTTACGACTTTGAGAGCCCATTAATAGCTCGGTAGGACGTTGTGAAAGGTTCAACGAGGTAGCTGATTTCTGACTCGAGCTTTGAGACTTGAACTAGTCCGTGCATCAGCTGTACATCTACCACTGTGAAGCAAGAGATAAACATTACTGCAGTAAGAGGGTCGAACCTTTGCGATGAAGCGGTGCGAGGGCCCGCCTCAAACTTCATCAAGTTCACTCCAGATAGAGCTACTTTAGACTTCTTTTTGGATTGCTGTGGCGCCATTGTGATGACTGAGAGTGCTTGAGACACTAAAGACACAACAAACAAGACAACGAGTCGACGAACTTGAGGCCAGATTGAGACGAAGACGTGACAAGGACGCGTCGAGTCACAACGGTCACAGGCCAGGGATTCCTGACCACATGCCTTATTTCACACGCCTGTTCCGTTGAATTGCCACTGCCAGTCAATTGACAACTCTTCAATCTCCGAGGAGTCGACGAGCTGCCCGATCCTTCTACTAGTTCTAGAGACATTGGTTGACCTCCAGGAAATCAGGGACGCTCACCAGTCCGACATATGTACTAGCTCTCTACAGCACAAACGTACTGGCTACACTTTCCTGTAATTGCTATGGTAAGTACGCCATCAAACTTCTTTGAAGGGTATTCTTTGTGTTCAAGTAAATGAATTCTTATGGTTGTTCTTTGTATTGCAGGTTGTACTTATGTAGACGCGTATTACTCTCTCTGGACTATCAACGAAATCTTTCTCCAATCTCACCCCATCTGCAATTGCAACAGAACCTCAGATGAACGATCCAAGCGAAGCTCAATGCTTGCATGAGGCTCCGACTGTTCTCTACGCACACAACCTTCCTACCCATATCAGTTACTTGGATGTTGAACAGACCTTCAGGATATGCAACATGGTCGTTTCTGCCACCCTTTTTCAAGAGCCCTCAGAATCAGGATCAGAAGAAGCCCCAAACTTCGCTGCACTTATCGAGTTTATGTCGGTGGCCGACGGTAAAGTCCGCCTTGTTTGATATTCCAAAATTGACTGACACCACATCGACCTTGCGACATCCAGCTGAGAAGGCGCTCGCCACGATACAGCTTTGCTATATCCCGGGCGTTGTGCCGGAAGCGCGACTAATTCTTTCAAAGTCGCGTCTGTTGGAACAGCCCACCCCACCCACCTGCTATACTGGTCGGGTGGTCAAACACCTTCCACAAGGGATGACGGCCTTTGAGCTTTACGATCTCGTCCGACCTTTTGGCCCTATCGAATATGTGGAGGTCACCCAAGAGATTGGAGGCATTCTTCACTTCAAAGACGAAGAGCATGCACACCTAGTCGAATCTCGGCTGGCAAGGCTGGAACTTGTTCCTTACGAACCGAGTAAACTGTGTTGCACAGTGAGCAGAACTGTTCTGTTTGTCCTGCCGTTTGCTTACCGTCCATTGGTTGTTGCGTAGAACTTGGGCCCAACCATAACAAAGGAGACCTTCCAAGGGATTTTTGACAAGGTGTGTAGTCATTGGTACCCTGGACGAGATCGTATCCTAACCCGAAGAGCAGTTGGACGCTGGCCCAATCCTCAGGTGAGTGATCCTCATGGTTGACTCGAAGCGCTACGATATTTATTGAGCCAACAGTTTGGAAGTAACGTGGAATATCAGCGGACGATATGGCTTTGTCACATATGCATCTCCCCTCATGGGTCAGTAACATGCCATCCCCAATGTCCGTAACGTCGATCTGACATTGCAGTACAGCATTGAAGGCCATGGAATCCATAGACGCATCGACGCTCGGACAGGAAGCAGCAATATCTTTTCAAGACGTTCAGAACGATAGTCCGAAGCCCCTGCCTTCCGAAGTAGCCATGCGCGCTGAGCTCGAGGCCCTCACACTCGAACGCAACCAACTCAGGAATGCCCTGAAGACGACCGTCGAATCAGTGAGGAACGAAGCCCAAGCTGAGCTTGAGGCACTTAGATCGAAGCTTTCCGACCAGGAGAGGACCTCGGAAGCCGCCCTCAGACTGCAGAAGGAGCAGGACGACCTTTCAGCGTCAGCTCTGGCCGCAAAATCGACGCGCCTGGAGGTCGAACTCACCCTTCTGAGGCGCGGGGCTCAAATGGAGCAGGACGTACTCAGGTCGAAATCGACGCGCTTAGAGGTCGAACTCGCCCTTCTAAGGCGCGGGGCTCAAATGGAGCGGGACGTACTCAGGTCGAAACTGGCCGATGAGAAGAGAGACTCACAAGCCGCACTCAGGCTTCAGAAAGTGCAGGACGACTTTTGGATCAGGGAGTCTAAGCGCATGGATGCCGAGTTTGCGAATGCTGAAACTGAGCTCGACTCACTTAGATCGAAGCTATCCGCTCAGAAAGGCATCGCGCACACGCTCCAGCAAGAGCGGGACGAGCTCTCAACCTCCTTGGCAGCAGAATCGAAGAATGCGGAGACGCAACTCGCGTTCCTAAGGATTAGTGCTCATACTGAGCTCGATACACTTGCATCGAAGCTGTCGGATCAGGAGAATATCACGAACAGATTCCAAAAAGAACGGGACGACCTTTCAGCCTCGTTGGCAGCGTTGGCAGCAGAGTCAAAGAACGCGGAGACTAAACTCGCACTCCTGAGACGCGACACTCGAAGCGAACTCGAAGCACTTAGGTCGAAGCTGTCCGATCAGGAGGGGATCTCGGACAGGCTCCAGAAAGAGCGGGACGACGTTTCAGCATCCTTGGCCGCAGAATCTCAGCGTATGGACACCGAGCTTGCGCTGCTACGGCGCAGCACTCAAACTGAGCTCGACGCACTTGGATCGAAGCTGACCGATCAGGAGAGGATCTCGCATAACCTCCAGAAAGAGCGGGACCGCCTTTCAGCCTCGTTGGCCGTCGAATTAAAGCATGCGGAGATCAAATTCCTATCTCAACAGCGCAACGCTCAAGCTGGGCTCGACGCACTTAGATCGAAGCTCTCCAATCAGGAGAGCATCTCACAGAGGCTCCAGAAAGAGCGGGACGACCTTTCATCCTCCTTGGGTGAACAATCGAAGAGCTTGAATACCGAGCTCACCATTCTTCGGTCCAAGTTGCGTGACCAGGCGGAGCAGCATGCCACCCATACCAAAGAGCTGGAGCACATCGTTGAAGATCAGCGGGTGAAGATGGAACTCGATAAACACCAGATCCGAGCCTTGCAAGACGATAAACATCTTGCAAACCTGAGAGAGGCGGAAACCCTTTGGAGCCAGCACGAAGCGTGGAGGAAGGGGAAAGAGAGCATTGAATGTGAAAATGCACGACTCCAGGCCGAGATTCTGCGACTGAAGGGTGAGAGGGCGCAAGAACGCGCTGTCGCACGCGTGCACCAGGAGAAGAAGGAAAAGGCGAAAGAGGACGAGGCTGAAAAGAAGATGAGAGAGAAGGAAGCAAAGGAACGAAGAGACCGAGAAGACGCTGAGCGAGTGTTGCGGGAGAAGGAGGAGCAAAGGCGGAAGGAGGAGATACGACGTCGAGAGGAAGAACGCCTCGAACGAGAGAGGTTGCAAGAGCAGCGTCGCTTGGAGAAATGGAGGCATGCCACCCAAGACGAAATTCGTCGTTGTCGAACGCGAGACCAGCAGCCGGCGCCGTCGCGCTGGACACCCAGCTCTGCGTTGAAACGTTTCAGCCTTCTGCTTGTGGAGATGGAACAGACCGAATTTTCTGAGGAACGGCCGCTAACATTCGGAAGCATCCCATGGCCAACACTCCAGTATCCGTTGAGTCTTCAATTGCAGCATGTGAACTCGGGGACCATCAAAACGTTTCTGGATTACGCAAAGGGCAGCCTCCCGGCCGGTGACTTCAAATTAACACACAGAAAAATGCAGATCACTTTCCATCCTGATAAGTGGAACAAGGCTCTAAAATCAGTAATGGAGGAGCAGCTTCGGGAACAGTTGTACGACAAGATAACCACTGTTTCTCAAATGATCAATGGGTATACATAGTAGTACTATACAGCCGCCCTCCTTAGTTTGGATAATAACATTCTCTACAGAAGACGTGTGATTCCTTCCAGCCTTTGCATTGGCAAGGTTGAAGACTTCGATGGTAAGGTAAGGTAAAATTACACGGCACGGCCCCTCTTGGGAACGCCGGTGGAATAGCCGAGGACTCAGAAACTTGACGCGACGCGTATGTTTACCTCTGTTTCCTTCTTTTCAAATTGTCTCCCAACGTTCAACATTTCAGTATCCACGAACAACGGGTCAATGATGGCCGCCAAACAAGTGCCCCTTTCAACTTCATGTGCTAGGTGAAGCTACCGAAAAAGCGTATTCCAGTTGGCACCATCATGTCGTGCGTTGCTTGCCACATTCAAGAAGTTGTGGACGTAATCGAGATCAAGCGCCCAAGTCGACTTGAGGGTATAGTACGTCTACAGAACGCGTGTTCGCCCTCGTGGCTTTAGTAATCAACCTGGCCCACAATACCTTTTTACTTCGCACTCTCCTTCAGAGAGCGGAAGTATTCAAAAGATGATGGACATTTTGCAAACGCCATTGTTATTCGCACCCAACCTCCCCTCAACTGTCAGCCATGACGATCTCCGCCTCATGTTTGAGGGGCTCTCCGTAACTGAAATCACTTTGAGTTCTGGATTTCAGATAATTGCTTCCACCAAAGAGGGATGGAGGCGCCTTCGCAAGTCGGATGTGCAAACGGCCGCGATCCATTTTGTGGACATTGCGGCAGGTGCGCAACGCTACCAATGGTCTTTATTTCTGGCTCACTAAAAAGACTTACAGCTGAGATGGCATTCGCGATAATGAACCAATGCACAGTTCCAAAGATCTCGCCCTCTGTGACCTTGAAGTTATCTTCCTCTCCCAACAAGGTGCTTACAAGTTACACGAAACCGCGCTTCCTCACACCCTGCCCACCAAACTTGACAGTTGTGGAACTGTATAAGCTGATAAGGCCATTTGGGCGCCTTCTGTCGACCCGTGTCGATTCCCGATTGGGTGGAGTCGTGCAGTTTTGGACTGAGGAGGAGGCACAGGCAGCAGAGCTTGCTGTAGAGAATGCTTTCGCGCATGACTCATGCATGAAGCTACAGTCCTATGACTATCAGGTTTGTTTTCCCTCACCCTCCCAGTAGGTATCCCATACCCATCACCCACCCACAGGACTCAAGCTCTGATCGTGACGGTGGCGATGGTAGTGCCGAGGCCTCTCTCAACAGATGTGCTCACGAGACGAAGCCTGGTTCAGAAATGCCTAGGCAAAGCTATCAGGAGCCTGAGAGTGTGGAACTGGGCACACTTCGAGCCGAAAAATCAAGATTAGAATTCCTGTTGGACGAGTCAAATTCCAGGGTCAGGGTGTTAGAGCTTCAGATCGAGGCCGAGCGACGTAAAGCGGCAATGGAGGTCACACGCCAAAAAGGCGCTATCGAACGTGACGCTCACGACAGAGCCCAGAAGGATGCGGTGATTGCTGAAGTCGATCGTTGCCGTCAGAGAGATGCTCGCCTATGTCAATGGGACCACTCCACCGCGTTGAAAAGATTCTTGCTTGTCCTAGAGGAGTTCGAGTGCAGGGCATTTTCGGAAACACAGCCTCCAACATTTGAAGGAATACCATGGCCCATGCTCGACAATCCCTTTTTATTACAGGACCAGACAACTGCAGTCACTTGGGAAAAGGTCGAAACGTTCTTCCGCTTTGTCAAGGGCAAAATGGCGTTACAGAAGTACAGAAAGTTGGTCGAGAAGGTTCACCGGCTATTCCATCCAGATAAATGGCGTTATCGACGCATTCTAGACATGATTCACGATCCAGACCTCCGCCAATCCGTGGAAAGTTCCGTGAACATAGTCGCACAAGCGATGACGCCCTTGTGGCGGGAGTCGAAGGAAGATCCACTTGGCGTATTGTCTAACATGCGTTAGTGGTCGGTACGCAGAAATCAAGTGTACATCGACACTCTAAAGGATAAGGAAGAGAACTATTAGCAGAGTGAATAACAATAAAGGGGGCGATAATCTAAACCGACAAGGTAACTCATAACAATCGCGAGAACTAAACAAGAAAGCGAGGGACAGGGAAGCCCGAATAAGAAAACGAAAGACTTGAGAGCTAAAAGCCTCAGTCCAGCAGATAACAATGTCTATAGAACAATTCCAGTCCACGAAGGTGGCGTAACAGGCATCACGAAACTAGGTATAATCCAAAGCCAAAGGCCGTCAGGAAGCCTGTTCGTCATTTATCAAGGCGAATTCGGTCGCGAGAGAACACCTCGTTCGATCCGCGCTGCCGCAGCCAGGACGTTCACCTTTCCTTGGCCTGCCGGCTCCGGTTGTGGCTCCTCCCTCATGGCACTCTCTCCGAAATTCAGGGTCCCGCCACCGGAGCCGCGGACACCACCCAGTCTCATGACGCTGCCCATACTCGTGGCGCCACTGATCCCTGCCCCGCCTATCGGAGGACCGATGACGCTCCCCGAGCGCTTTCGAAGGGTGTTTATCTGGGGTGGTGGTGCCTGCGACGCGCGGCGTGGGACCAGGCCTTGGCGAGGAGGAGGTGTTGGTGGAGGGCCTTTTGAAGAGTGCGAAGATAGTAAGAGGGAGGTGTGTAATGGTGGTAGGGGAGGGACGGGCGATCGGGTCCGACTAGACTTGGGACTTTGAGACTGAGCGGTTTGATAGAGGTGGGCGAGCGACTTTGGACGGGACAGTGTCCGAATACGGGAGGCAGGTGACGCAGATACCTCTTGAGGTGGAGGCAACACTGGAGATAGTGGGATGACAGCCGTCAAAGAGCGTGCTGGCGTGTGAGTAAGGTGCGCATTCGATGACCGGCGAGTCAGCGTATGTTGGAAGACGTGTGGATCCCTTGGAGACAGGGGAGATGGTGGGACTTGCCGATCGTGTGGATGTGGTACGGGAGATCCTGGCCCGTGGTGAGGTGGTGACCGGAGCTGTGCCATGGACAGGCGACGCCTCACCGGGGGCTGGGGGCTTGTTAGTCTTGGCGAGATTGGCGACGGAGAAGACGATTGAGGCGATGACAGAGCCAACGGGGACGGTTTTTTCTTCTTCACAAGGGACACATGTCCCGATGAGTTGGTTATAACCGCAGGCTGTCTCAATATCGCAGGTCGTGCCGGCTGCGGGCGTGGAACGCGCGACCTGACACCACCTCCAAATCTCGCCAACGCCTCCTGCATAGATGGGAGGTCGGTCCTCGATCCAAACGTGGGGGTACCGCATCTCGAGCTGGCGCGCTCCATTTCCTTGAGTTCCTGTTTGAACTTGCGTTCCACCTCACCCGATTGTTCTTTCGCCGTAGTTCGCGGAACGTCCAAAAGCGCAGAACTACTGCCTGCGCGAGCCCTGCGTTGTATAGGGATAGGCACAGGTACTGCGACGATATGCCCGAAAGTGGATCCAGGCGCTCGTGTAACTTTGATCACTTTCCATCCTGCGGACAGGGCCAGGAACGTCGTCTCCCTCAAAGTACGTTCCTGCGCATTAAATGTCACTTGCATCTACATACATGTTTTTATCAGTTTTATAATCATAGAATACGAAAGGGGAAATCCATACCGTAAGGTCCATCCAATACGCATTCGCGCTGGCCTTCCCTAGATTGGCCAAAAGCGGGGGAGGCGCGAGTGTACTCTCGGCGCCCTCTATGCCATCAAGAACTCCACCACCAATGGCATCCTCCGCCGTATCCGCGTCTACGCACGCAAGCGGGAGCACAAATTCCGCGAGAACGAGCTTCGTTTCAGGTGTGGCTGCCTCCCTCAGTCGAAGGAGTATAGAACGTGCCAGCACGTCTGGCCAGTCGTGCAAGATGACACGCAGGAAGAACACCGCAGCATTCTTTACTGGTTGCGGCGTGAAAAAGTCATGCACTAGATGAGGCATCGTCCAATGCCCATTTTCGTAGGATTAATTGTAAGAACTCGCCTTGAAACTGGGCTATCCCGGAATCCAGCAGCTCAGGGCACTTTTCACGCCATGCCTGGTTGAGGAGCTGTCAAAAAAATTTTGACCAGGAACGAAGATGGCACTCATACCTTCTCACCCATCTCAACAACAACCCTGCGGTCCTGAATTATGAATTTGAATCCAAAGTCCTCATCCTGCTCATCTCGTCGGCTTGAGAGCTCAGAGATAGGGGGCGAAGAGAGAGGAGACGCCGCGCTGCCGCTCCTGCTCGGTCGACAGAGGTCATTGGCGAGCAGCATGCTCGTAGATCCGATCCCGCCGCCGACATCTACAATAATGCTTCCTTGTGGAAGGCTACGCCAGTCGAAACCTGTAAGGAACAGAAATCAGCTCCTGCTCAACCACGTTCTCGTACAGGAATTCTACAACGACATCTTCATATATGCGTTGAACGGCGATAGTCAAAAAGAGCAAAGTCGACCGAAGAAATGGGTATATGGCGAAGCGAAGATTGCGAAAGAGGGCCTCCATGGATAATGTAATGGGAGCTCACCAGAAAAAACAGCCCCAGGCGCCTCCCAAGAGCCCGTTCCCGACATCGCCTTCCCGAATCGTTCCACTCTAAATCTGCCTTTGTTCATTATTCCCTCTCTCCCGTTACCCCCTTCTCCTTCGAGCCACGGGAAGAAACCTACGTCCGTATCGAAAGCATATCCAAATGGCGGTCGCGGGGGCTCGGTACGCTGCAGAAGGTAGGCCTCAGTGAGATACGCCGATGATTTGAAGAGTTCGTCCGAGCTATTATTGGGAGGATGAATGCATGGGCATCATTTAAGGGATACCATCGCATACCACATGCCCGCAAATGCGGCAATTCCGTTCGTATTTTGATACTTCATTTCAAGCCTAAACGATCACGGATCAATAGAATGGCAATGAAACAAAGGGACGACTATGTGGCGCAAAGCGTACCTCCCTTCCTGTTCCCATCGCTTGATTTCCTCGAAGGACTTGCCAGAGTCGACGAGGGACGATATGCGGTTGAGTGTAAATACGTTTGGCGATCGTTCGCGAATGATGTGATGTGTCGCTAGAAGACGCAAGATATGTGCTATAGACAAGTTCGTCAGCTTAACCAGCAAATAAGACAACCTTGCATACCTAGTTTTCCACTGTCGACGCCGTTCCGGTGTGAAATAAGATCTACATGGAGGCCGTCCGGGCCTGCTTCGCGGAGTATCTCAACGGTGTGAGACGCCTCCAGAAGCCTTATACACGACGGTAAGTGATACTAAACGACATCAGTTCGCATTCTAATTGAAAATCCAAGGATTAAAACGTACCCCCATCGAAGCATCACAGAGAGAATAGAACGGTGCCTGCACCGTCATGGCCATTTGTCCTGCCGCAGCTATAATTCTGTTGATCGCTTGTACCACAGTAGGGTGTGCTGTGAGCTGCTCTGCCGGGTCGTTGGGGTCATATGGGATATCGAGAGAGGGGAAATCTAGAGGAAGTTGGGATGTCGATGGTGACGGCGGCGGCGATGCGTACGACGACCTCTGTCCCTCGGGGAATACGCAGTGGTCCAACACTGTATGTACCGGAGAGTAGATACGCTCCATGTCGTCGAGGGCGTCGCCGATGATGGCATGGAGGGCGCGGAGGATAGCGAAGGTCATGGCAAGAGCAGAGAGGCTCAGATAGGAAGAGGGCGCGACATGTCGACTGCTTTATAATTATAATTATATAAATGTTGTAAAATGTCGTCGATGCGACACCGCAGATCATCGCGGCGCTCCTTCCCTGTCATTTCGCACCGATAAAAAGAGCCCGCGATAATATACCACATGAGCCTATCCAAGCAAAGGCAGAAAGTAAGGCAGACAGATATTCTCTATAGAGAATCAGAAAGCCGTAAAGGTGTCAAAAACACTCGAATTTGTTGGAACAGAACTTGCAATTGACGGGGGGACGTGTTTACCTTTAAAGTTTGGCGAAGTTGGACGTGTTATTTATGCTTGTTGTTCGACGCCTTCAGGCAATTTTTTGGTTCAACTTCTTCCTCTTCTTGTTATTGCTCCGAAATCGATTAACAGGCTCTGCGCTAGAAGCCTTGCCCATCAGACAGATACCGACAGAAATCAGCTGAATCGTGCCTTCATTAGAGACTATGTATTGCTTCTGCTTTCCTCGTGCTTCAACGCGACTATGTAGCTTGCTCCGATTTTGACTATCGAACACTGTCCGACGCCATCGCCACTTCATGGCACATGTTTCTTATGCTCTGGATGTCACGCTTCTTGAAAAGCATGCATATCCTTGTCTCCGAGGGCCTGTTTTCCGCCCTATTGTGGATTCGTGACGAAGATGGTCTAGTCTGCACGAGTTAAACAAAGTGACGGAATCTTTCTGTTGCTCGGGTCGGCGGAGGTGCGACATCAGAGCCTCGATCATTGCAATTCCAGTCAGATACAAAGGGCACAAGCAGGTATGAATTGAATCTCCATGAATAGACTGTCTCGAGCTCATATCAAACCTTAGAGCGACGTCTTGTATCGTGACCCATAGGTTCAATTGTTCAAGCGCCGGTGCGTTTGCACTCCTACGTGGCCCCGCGGAGGAGCATCGTGGGGTCAACCATTCTATTAGCGGCCAGTGTTGAACGTTGAGCGGGTAGAATGATTACAATCTCGACACCGAGTTTTCTATGACCTCCTTACCTTCGACTCGACTGAGTCTATATCGGATACGCTCCCTAGAAATCACCGAGATCTATCCATCTGCATCTCGTACAAGAGTTCATTTCTTCTCGCTTGCGCTTGTTCAGCACCAGGCAGCATGAGGTTCGGCATTTCTCATGCTAGCGGATGATCCCCAAGAGCAGAACACAAATTCCATGCGCTTTTCGAATCATAACTCACAACAAGATTCCTGCTAACGTTAGTACTCGATGATCGTGACTCCCCGTCAGTAGCACGCAGTAAATAACTCACCATTACCATACAAATCACTGAGCGTTAGTTGCGGAACATAACGTATACCAACCAAAGACTACTAGTCTGAAGTGATATTTTCATCTACATCGTGGGACGAGCCTTCGCGAAGAGGCCTACATTAGTCAATATCGCACCATAACGCAACCTGTATCACCCACAATAATGAGCGAGAACGTGGGGCTGACAAGTGCCTGTACCAAAAATACACAAGTCAACAACAACCCACAAGTTCCGCCGAAACTCAAGATCCTTTCTGTATAGACTAACAGAGCCTATCTATAACTGGGCTAAGATGGAGTAGAAGTCAAAGGAAAACGGGTCAGCAGGTGCGCATTCATATATCCCCCAAGTAATTCAATATGGCCGAGCGCCTCTGGGCGCCGCACCATATTTTGCCCGCCATTCAGAGATTTACTTTATGATGCCTCTGATGTCTCTCCGCGAAACAATGGATGTCGATTTAGTAGAGCACGTTAAATTGGCCAGACTAACTTGTGGCGTAATTGACATCTGGCCGCACTGCAAGTACATTGGCATCCTGTGCTCCGGAGCTGTGGAGCACAAGACAGGTGTACTGAGCCATAATGCCAACAAGAATTACTGGGGCTCTTCCGTGACCAAATAACGTTCAAAACGTTCAAGAATTTCTGGAGCGCGTCGCACGACACGCGTTCCAATATAGTCACGTGGTGATCACATCACATCACATGCAGTTGGGCGCTGTCGGGCCGATCAACTGCCAGAGTTGCTCCAAGCACTTGCAGAGTGTTCGTCACCGCAGATTCACCGCACGATCAGACGTTCAACATCCGGAGCAATCTAAGCAGAATCTGGGACTGCGCGTCCAAGCCCAACCCTGCTCACCCTGTTCGTGTCAACACTTGCCAATGCGGGCGCCGGGCGGGCAGTTCGAAAGGAGGTGGTGGATTCAACGACGACCACCCAAACCGACCGACCACATACTGTTGTACGCGGCGACAGGTACATGATTTTCTAATTTGCTCGTGTGCCTATTTACTAAGATGCCACCTATTTTGTGGCAGGATCCTTATCCATTCAGATCTGGCCGTGGTCACCTGAATGGGGTGCTTTGGATGGGGTGCATAATTCGCGACCGCCCCTGCTCGAAGTGTTGATCCTATAGATACGTCGAATCCCCGCCCTGTCAATGCACTGCACAGCTTATCTCCTTATCTCCTCAAGTAGCGACGCCGCGAGGCCACTGTCCCTCTCTGTCTCCAGGTCATCTACATAGATATCACCGTTAAGATTTGATGAGAAGGGCTTCTTGGCGCGTTCAGAATCATAACCTGCCCTGATTGTGGTTGGCTTGCACTGGTTTAAGGCCCTCCTAATGACCCCGGTAGTCGCCTTCACTGTCTCCTTAAAAGACGACGGTCGCATACGAACTCTTGGAATATGGCTTCTTTGCTCCCGACTCGTAAGTACCACTTGTAAATAACGATTCGTCATAAGTCTCCTCACCTTTGTAACAGATGTAACATTCGTCGTCATCATTGTAATGCTTATCGCCGCCTCAAGCGCGAATGCTTTCGTCAATTTCCATACTTGTTTGGAAGAAGTCCGCAGCGGGGCATGGGGCACCATAGGCGGCACTGACAATCGAGGTCGCCCCATTTCCGATATTTCGAAGGCTACAGCCATTACCTACAATTTATGCATAACGGCCTGCGGGAAAGGATCTGAACGGTTCCGATGGGACACATTTTCCCAACAATTCGGATCCTGGCTGCTTCCCTGGCTTGCCCTCGTTTCGCAACTTCCATTCGGGACCCACAGCATACTCCAGAACCTTCTTTCCGTGCTTTTGACAATCGGATCGCCAACTTTGGCTGCATATTCCTTAGCAGTGACCGTCCTAAATGGCCACTGGGTTGCCCGCCGTTTCTCCCACATTCGTAACCCAAACAGCTGCAATGCTGTCAGAGCTCTTTCGAGCCTCCAGCAATCACCCCTCATCGTCACAAAGGACACACATCTTTTAGCCTCCCTCCTTGTCCTTCCAGAAAACGAGACGTGGTGGGACGAGCTCGTGGCTGGGTTGGAGTATACTCACACCTGGTCAATTTCCGCCGGCACTTCGGTTGTGTGGGTCATCGTTGCATATGTGTTCACCGTCATTGACTCTCTGCAAGGCGATATCACACAATCGATTTCTGCCCACGGGCAGGGCATCGGCTCTCTCTGGTTATGGTTGCTGCCGGTTGTCACGGGCTGGCTGCAGCTGTCCCCGAAGTGTGACTCAAAGCAACTCTACAGAGCGATACAGCAGGCCAATGCACGGGCATACACTGTAATGGAGGACTCGGAACTGGTGCTCGTTAAGGACCTGCCCGATGCCGAGCATGCATTCTCCCTGGCAACACCCAAGTACGACATCGTCCATTGCGATGAATTGTGTACGGCACCAATCTACAACTACGCTCGTTTCTTGCCTTGGGCACGATCTGTGGAAACCGTTGCACGCACATTCGAAGCTCTGGAAACTCCTCCAGACGACTCGGAGAAAGGAGAGCTGCGAGCTTCGGCGGCTGAGAGTATCCCCGTCAGTCGTTGGGGGCGAAGTGTCTGGTTGAGGTTCTTGGTCGCCTCCTTCTTTGCTCTACTGTTGCAGTGGGGAACCACAGGAGCCGCTATGATGGTTAACTATTTCACACCAACATTCGGTGAGCCCTTCACGCCCTGACCAGCTTCCAAACTAATTTTTAAAAACCCCTTTTCTTTTTCCAGGGATCGGCTGCCGCGTGGCCTCGTACCTTCTGTACGGCTGCGTTGGAACTTTCAGTTGGATGCTGCTAATGACTTCGACTTTCTTGTGCCACTATTCAACCACGACTTTCCGTCCTTCAAGATCATCCCGCGTTGCACGTCGACTGTCTATCGCTCTCCGCATCATTGGGAAGACATTCGCATGCCTCAACGCTTTTTGGGTTATCATGGCCTGCATTTTCCAATTCGGCAACTTCTACGATCGCTGCTGGTGCAATAGCAGCGTTATCGGCCTGGGTGAAAAGGCGTACAACGTCATAGAGATCATCTGGGACGAAGTCCATCCCATGAGGGTGTGCTGGATCATCGGTGTTGCAGTCGCCGCTGGGAGTGCTTTTATCTATGCCCTCTTCGTGAACGTTTTCATCAATCCTCGCCTCCCGAACTAATGCCTCAAATCAGCTTTTAAAGAACACTATTTATGACTTATGCCTTATTTAATAATACCCTGTAACATCCTCGAAAGTAGATTCTAGCGTTTAATGTGTATTCGCGTAGTCCCCGCACCAATGTATTTTTATGACAATTTCCAGCTGGAGACTGAACATTGTGATACACGCAGCGGCATTATATGAATTCGGTTGTATATCTTTAGATTTTCTGTCTATCTAAGTGGATAGCAGTCCTTTACTCAACAGCCTGGACGCCGTCGTATGCTGGCAGTCGCTCGCAAGCCTGTGCCCAGTCAATGTTGCCCTGGACCAATTCTGACACGACATCGATGACCTCGTCGATAGTTCCAATACGTTGGTCAGTCGTGTCACGTTCCCTATGAAACACGTGTAAGTATTCTACAATGACACCAGTTGCGGAAAGCACATACCGAAGGGTCATGGTGCGTTTTTGGACGGATGCAAAGTCGACGGTGATACCGAACGGCGTGCCAAGCTCGTCATTGCGCGCATACCGTTTGCCAATGGATGTGTTGGAGTCGTCAACACGGGAGAAGACACCGGCCTTGCGAAGCTTGGAGGCTAGAGGAAACCACATGTAAGTAGAGGCAAAATAAAGGATTGGGCAGTTACGCACAAACTTCCTGAACGAGGGGAGCGAACTCTTCCCTTGCGCTCAGGGGCACAATGAGGACCTTCGTTGGTGCAACGAGGGGAGGGAGAGAAAGAACCTGTTATTTGACTTAAGTACCAATGTCGTTGAAGGTTGTTAGCGTACGTACACCACGCTCGACATCCTGTTCACGCGCCCAGAAGCTGTGTTCAAGAAGGGTATACAGGATGCGGCCAAGACCGAAGGAGGGTTCAATGACATTGGGGGTATATTCACGAACTAGAAAGAGGCGTTGGATTAGACTCGTAGCAGTGATCGTAAAAACTGCAGAAAACGAACTGGATTGTTTGAAGACTTTACGTTCGATAGTCAGATGTTCAGGGGTCAGCTTGAACTCCTCGGAGACGATAGTTGAGCTGGACAGAGTTTTGTCAGATGATAAATCATGTATTAAAGCAGAAGTTCATCGCACCCGTTGGCAAGCTCGCTCTTCATCCTCAGTAGTTCGGATTCAGGGAGACCCTCGACGACCTTTTGAAGCACACCGGCATCAGCCTTGAAGGTCTTGCCCAAGGCTTTTTTATTCCACTCAGCAACCTCCTTCTCTGTCACAATGGGCTCCTTCAGCGCTTGGCGAACAACTAGAGGGTGTCCGGTCTTGTCCGAATGCACAGTGAGATCATACGCCGCACGATCGGCACAGCCCACACATTCTGTCCATCCAGTTGAGTTCTGGATCTCTGCATCCCAGCAATCCGTCGCGTAATGAGCCATCTCGTTGCCCATGTGCTGGCGGAACCTTAGTCGTTGAGGGTTGATGCCGATCTTGACGAGGAACTGGTAAATCCTTGCCACGAAGTACCCGAGGGTCTCGTTGGCGATGACGCCTGTCGCGACGGCCTCGCCGACGGTCATCTGGATGGTTTGGCTGGAGCCAGCCTCTTGGACTTTGCGGTCGAGGAGTGTGAGCACCTGAGAGGAGACATCGGCGAAGCGCTCGTGCGACTTGTCCTCGGGGTCGACATAGTGCTCAATCTCAGCCATCGTGAACTCGCGTACGCGCAGGAGTCCGGCACGGGGTGAAATTTCGTTGCGGAAGGAGCGCCCGATCTGGGCAGACGCGAAAGGTACGCGACCATTGTTGAAATCGAGCAGCCGAGAGAAGTTGAGGAAGTGGCCTTGGGCGGTTTCGGGGCGGAGGTAGCCAGGATGTTGGCCCGTAGGACCGATGCTGCTGGCGAACATCAGGTTGAATTGTTGAGGCTCGCCGACTTCGTTATCAGTGTCAGGGTTGCGAATGTTGTATTTCCTGCAGAGTTCACCGAGATCTGGGCCAGTGTAGTTGTCAAGCTATAGGTCCGTTGAGCTTTAATGGCTTTTCTAGTTCAACAAAAGTAGTCTTCGTACCTGAGCCAGGACAATCTCATACTCTTTCACAACTTCGTCGTCAAGCTTGACAGCAGCTGACTTTGCTGCTTTCTTCTTCTTCTTCTTGTCGTCCGAGGGGGGTGCAGCAGCCTGACCCCTGGCCTCCTTGTCGCCCGCGAGCCTCGCTTCGAGAACACCGCCAACGAGATGGTCCGCACGGAGCACATCACCCGTCTTCGTATCCTTGACCATCCAGTC
Organism: Tephrocybe rancida; assembly: GCA_018858115.1. NCBI lineage: Eukaryota > Fungi > Basidiomycota > Agaricomycetes > Agaricales > Lyophyllaceae > Tephrocybe > Tephrocybe rancida. The sequence continues at coordinate 99,145 of JABCKT010000024.1, forward strand.
TGCGAATCGCGCGACGTGGCCTGAGGTCTCAAACACCGGTGCGGGAGTCATGATCGTGGTATCGAGCTCGAGCATGCTCTCCTCGATGATAAAGTGTTTCCGCCATTCCGCAATAATGTTAGCCTGTAGCGATGAGCCGGGTGGGCCATAATCGTAGAGTCCAGCGACGCCTGGCCGTCATGAACTATGATCAGTATCGAGTCCAGACAGATCTTATCTTACTCACCGCCGTAGATCTCGAATGCCGGTGCGTAGAAAAACCTGCGGTTCAGTAGAGCCTCAAGGCGTGACTTATCAAAGGCATGAGCGTTTTTATTGACTACTGAGGCAGCCATGGGAGTTGTAGAAAATCGACGGGAGGTTCTGGGATGATGGAGAAATACCGGTCTGATCTGGCGAAAGCCAAGTCGCATGGACGCTGTTTTTTCTCTTTTCCGAGTCACGACAGCTCACTCCGAAAAGCCCAACGGTTGCCGAACGTCTCAAAAAAAATTCGTTATCTTATCTCTGGGGCAGACATACATCTATTTAATCTTTGCAGGGTTGAAGAATGTTGCTTGAAAATTGGGTTCAGTTGGGTGAATTGAAAGCAGTAAAGCTGTGGTCAAGAGGCCGCATTCATTGCGTAAATCCGGTAAATAATAAATGAATATAGTACATGTTGAACGAAAAATCATCAGAAACAGGAGTCAGATGGTGGGACATCGGGACTTTACTGTTACGGTATGAGGGGGAAGTAATGCAAAGGGACCAGGGTCATCTTGGAATTATAGGGCGTGAAAGAATCACGACCCGCTCAAAACCTTTTGCATCGCCACATGCGGTCCCTTCGCATCCACTCCGCCGAGGTCGTTCGCCCGTCGAGGGTGTTGACGATGAAAAGGTTATCCTTGGATGCAAACACCCAGCACGGGGGGTTAGGCGGGGTCGCGGACGTGATCGTTCCGGCTGATGTTCGTGAAGTGGCCGAGGTTCTGTAGATGGCCAGAATCAGCTGGCTGAGAAAGGAAAAGGGAAGGAAGAACACACGAGGTCGTTTTTGTCGTATCCGAAAGGATCTAGTGAAGTAAATCAATTAGGCGCGGCTGGCGGGGTGTGTGAAGAAGGCCACGAACTTCCAATCTCTCCACGAGGGCCAAGAAACCCCAAAAACATGAAGGACTACCAGGCACATCAATAGTCGGTGTGTATACATGGTCGGCGGCGTCAATCCCAAGCCTGGCTTACCGTGATAATGGTGCTTGGGATCGTCAGCCACTTCATGGTACTCTAGATCTAGAAGCGCTTCATACAATGTTAAATAGTATCAGCGGCCCGAAGTCGTACTAGATAGTGTATGTACGCACCAAGAAACAATAGATTAAAGTCACCACCCACAGGTGAATCCAGTATCTGCGTGAGCGAGTATGATTGGCAAGTGATTCAGTAACAAATAGCAGGGTGCTCACTCTATGGGCCGACATCAGGCCCGTGGCTACAATCTGATACCACAGAGGCGATATGTCAATATACTTCTGGGGTACTTAGAAGTTAGGCGGTGGAGGTTCAGATATCAATGAAGCCCGCAGTTCAAGTCCAGGAGTTTAAATAGCCACGTAGGCAGCGAACACAGCGAACACAATGGTAGCCATTCTGCCATACAAAAGGTACACTAGACTGAGAGAGAGCTGTGGACCATATCGTCTGGGGTCAGGTAGAATTGGGAGCCAGTGGCGGTTGTTCTTCAACGTTGTCAATGTTATTCTGGATGCTAACAGCCCAAGGGAAGGGAAGGAAGCCTTCTAGCATCCCTTCCGCGCCCGCCACCTCCACCTTCGTTCTGCCAGTCGTCTCCATGATCTAGTCTCTCGGTCACAAATTCCAGCGCGATGATCCAGATTTGTCGCGCCCAAATCTTGCCGTTCTCTCGTCACACTCTGGGTTTGTGGTGGCCCGTTCCCCTGTCGGCTTTGAGTCATGCATAGCACTCAAGCCCTGACACTACTCTCATACCACGTTCGACCTGCAGCAAGTGATCTGTGCGCTCGTGTGGGGAGCAGAAAAGCCTGAGAATCTGCGTTTCATCATGACAGGCGACCCGTCGTCGGGAGAATGTGACGTTCATGGTAATCCTCGGAAACGTCCTGTCGAGCCAGGGGCATTTTGGTTCACTACGAAAACAGCTAATGTAAACGACGAAATTCTGGGTGACAAGAAAGGTGACGGGAAGGAACAGGGAGAAATACCTCCAAAAAGGAAGTCCGAGTCTCTGAATTTGAATTTGCCCAGTCCGGCTGATGTGTAAAACAAGTGTTCCATATCCCTCGGGGATTCCACGTATATACGATAGGATGTATTATGTACCCTCATTCACAAGGGGGGTCATCTCAAATAAGCCGTCGTAAATCGACATTTCATTTTAAATAACTGCTACATTGGGAATCGATGGATATCAATGCCTGAAGGGGGGGTCAGAAGTGCCGACATGCAATGAAGGAAATGTGGTATGATCATGAGGACTGAGGACATGAAAACGTATGCGAGAGTATTAGTGAAAGCGTTCCTATACTAAGAGTCGACAGGCACACCAAACGGCAGAGAGTGGTGGTTGAGGGCAATATTTCTTTTGAGGTCAGAAGGTGCTCATAGCCTTCTGCATCGCGACCTGGCCCCGCTGCATCCACTCAGATGGCGTGGCGCGCTCGCCGTCGGTAGTGTTAGAGAAGAGAAGGTCATTCTCCGCGGCGAACGCCCAGCGCTCGGGATCTGGCGGAGGGGCAGAGGTGATTGCACGAAGTTCGTTTCTGATGATGTTGTTTGTGAAATGGTCGAGGTTCTATTAGCCAAGTGAGGGTGGGTTCAGGGAAGGGGAAGAGTGAAGAAGGAACTCACGAGGTCGTTCTTATCATATCCGAAAGGATCTAGCGTCGCAAGTCAGACTTCGGTCAAAAAGCTGCCAAGGAAGCCTTGAGGAGACAACGCACTTTCAATCTCTTCACCGGCAACTAGGAACCCGAAAAACATGAACGACTGCCAAGGCGCATCAACGGTTATCAATGTTGCTGCGGCGCGTAGCTAAATTACTTACCACGACGATGGTACCAGGGATTGTCAGCCATTTCAGGGCGCTCCAAATTTGGAACGGCTTCATTAACATAAGAATTCAGTGGGCTTGATGGGCGGTCCTAACAGGCACGTACCAAGAAGAAACAGTAGATCAGGGTGACCACCCACAAGTGAATCGAATATCTGAGCCGCGGGCAATCAAAGACGGGTCTAACGCCGACAATGTATGGGGGATGCTTACGAAAAGGGGATGGGGGTAGTGAGGATACGCTCGAGGCCAGTAAGCGCGTCTACTAGTTGATTCAAAGACGTTAGGAGGGAATCTGGGTGGCATAGTGCGGTTAGCCAAAACATAAGTTCGAGATGCCCAACTAAACCTACTGATGGTCGGTACATCAGCCTGCTTCCTATTCTGTAACGCCGCAATGTACGAGCTCTACCAGTTTTAATCAACAGTCAACAACACATTGAAGTCAATTCGCGCAACACGCACAAGGTAGAGCGAGATCTCCAGGGGTAGGTTGTGGGAAACTGTATTCTTGCGCATCTTCGCGCGGAGCCTCGCGGCTGTTTTGCCTTTGAGCTCCGCCCCGCGACGTGTGAGGAACCTCACGGCCAGCGAGAACGGAAATAGGTCGATGATGTGGTACTTCGGAGGGCGGCGTGCGGGGAGGAGGTGGCCCTCGTCTGCTCGCTGCAGAATAATCTTCTCTTTATTGATCGTCACACGGGAGTGCTCGCGGATGGGGGTGAGGAATGAGGTCTTGCGCGAGGTAGCGGACGTTGCGGGGAGGGGGAGTGAGGGCGCGGAGGAGTAGGAGCGCTGATAGAGAAACGAGGATGTCGTGTTCGGTGAGGGGACGTCTGGCGCGGCATCGGGAAGATGAGGTGGTCGAAGATCGATTGCGGACGGGATGCTTGGAGGTAACGCGTATGCCGGGAGGAATTTTACAAGGTAGTATAGATCTCTGTGGGGATTTAGTAATGAGTAGAAATTGGAACAAGAGCGAAAGTAAGACGTACTGGTAGTATATACCGTCCTCGCCACGAAGATAGTGCTTCAAAGACACGGCGTATGCCTCAAGAAGATTGATGGCTGATTTCCGTTCGACCAGGGATCGTGCCGCCATTTCGTCTTTGGTAGCTTTGGCCGTGGCAGGCTGGTCTGAGTGTACTCATGTTAGTACCGATTCGATAAAGACCTTCAGCACTCACCAGGAACATGGAACCACGCCGTGCGTGCAAAGGTCCGACTTGCCAGAATCACCTGTGACCATAGCCGCCTGCCCTCGTTGTACCGCTCAAAAGACGAGGTCGTCCTGTACGATACCACAAAACCCAAGACTGTGCCCACCCTAATGTAGTTAGGTCAGTTCTAATCGATTTGGAGAGAGTAAGAGGTATTTACACAGTGAGTAGGGTAGGTTGCATGAATAGCTCATGACCTTGCTCGTTCAACACCGAGATCAATGTGGACCACGCAGCAAAGAAGAGAAGGATGTGCCAGCAGCGAAACAGTGCCGTGGCCAACACTGCATGTACAAAGGATGCCCCTGGACGTTCCCGTGGCGCGAAACTACGTCCGGGAAGCTCAATGTGTGTGCTCAAACGCTGATTTGGTTGGACTCACGGGTCAGGCACACTAAAGCCTTTGTGAGAGACGTGCGTCTCTACCCGCTGGACACGACATTAGTTCCAACTTCCATATAACGAAGAGACAAAGAAAACGTACTGTCAGAGGGTCTTGCGACATCAGGAGCAGGTGTGCTATCTTAACTCCACAATATCCACAGGATTACTTTTAGGTCGTGATCTCTTGTCTTCGTCGACGTGATGTGGCCTCAAAATTTTACTGGTGACCGGTGAGGCCTGAAGAAAGTCGTCGAGTACCAATGGGCCAAATCAAAGAAGTCCCGAGCCATCGGGCACAGCGGAGGGGGAGAATTGATGAGGATGATGGTAGCCATAAGGGAGCCATCTTGGCAAGCAACAACTTTGTATAAGCCCGTTCACTAAAGCGCTTGAACGTATCCTCTGGCGTTCAGTCAATTCGGAAGTGGTGGCGGTTGCTCTTCAAGACTTCAACTCATTGATCGCTTGAATATTGATCATTGACAATGACACCAGGATTGGTCGGAAGCGAAGAGAGACCTCTTCCGCTCTCTGGAGTACATTCAACTTCGTCACATATTCTATCGTATCAGTGCCCAGGTGGCCTAATGTCGGTGCTAGATCCCTTTCCTGACAATTGACATGCATCAAGTTACTTGGTCTTTGCTTCTCAAATGAGCTCGCTTCTCAGGCTTTTGTAGAGGAATTGTTCCTACTCGCGAATTACTTATGAGGACCTCCGCAGTTGTTCTCACCAACTGACGACGGACAAGTGGATGTTGGATCTCAAGAGGGTCAGACGGCACTAGTGCATTGGCTCGTAACCTGGACGCACGATGAGCTCATGGAATTCCGAATACCGTTCAATATGATCCAAATTGTCGACGATGTCGCGTTTACGCTCGCTCCCCGTTCATTTATGCGAGGCTAATCGTAGTCGATGGTATGTCTCTGCATTTCGCTGCAGGAACCTGTGCTGACTTTGATCCTCCCCAAATCAGCATTTGGTACAGATGCCCCGAGACGGCAGAGAATATCCTCAGTTTGAAGCCTCGTATGAAAGAACACAAAGACTGGTTACCTAGCCCCTGTTGCTTTCACCAAGTATGCACAGTCCTCTATGGATATCTTCATCCCGACGATACATCTTCCCCCTCCTGCGGAAACACTTTCGAAACAACTTTGCGGACGAACGCGGACGGACGGCTCATTTGAATGGTATGCTTGTGGTATGTACACTTCTGCCTGCTCTTTCAATTCGTTCCTGACAAGCTCACTAGCTAGCGCAATCGTTCCCGACTTGGGCGCACTGCGGGTGATGAATGTCTGATACATTTCAGTTTGAAACAATATCATGGACTGCCACCAACCCTGTTCGAGCTTCGCGAGACGGGTGCAACCACCTTGTATCAATCTTCACCCCGTCCTCCGGACGACGATATATATCGGCTATTGAGTTGATCTGCTGAGGTCATAGCGGAAGTTCACCTGGATTCCTGATGAACGCTTGTGACTGCAGTCTCTGCTCTCCGTTGTTCACGCACACATACCATCTTGTCCACCCCCGATATAATAACGATGTGCTTTCCGTGGAGAGCGGTTCGGCGGCCGTCCGGCTTTTCGGAGACTCTCAAAAGCAACGACGAATTAAGTTGTGTGTGACGTTCTCGATTTTTACCAGGCTAGCAGCTCACTGTGTCATCACACAACAGGTGTGCTCGAAGGCACATGCTCTTCAGCTTTGACGCACTACGTCCTAATATTGGATCACATTGATCTACAGGAGTATTGGAAGGTTCGAAAGTGGCTAAAAGTGCTCACGACATATGCTCTCAAACCAGGCTGTCTCCACTTTGCCCTCGAAGACTCCATGTTCACCCCACCCCACGCAACAAACGTGTGGAGTCGGAACAAAGTATAAATCTGTTTCCTGATATCGGACAAGCTCCTTGAGACAGATGCTGGGAATGCAATGCCGAGAGATCCCTATAGAATTGGAGTCTTGGCGTCATACTTCCTGTCAATGCCCCCCCTCCCCCCATCTTTGCTTAATGTAAGTATGTGGATCTCTCCGGTGTTCCCCCCGGTGCTTAATAGAGTCTTCAGGACAATTCAGACTCTGACTTCGGAGATTTTACACACTTATTTGAGATGAACAACGATGTCATGTGGGATGAATAGCTTTGGATGACAGGGTTAGGTTAGGCTAGGTTAGGTTTGTCCTCGAAGTGGTCCCACGTTGGACAGGGTACATGGAGGGCATGTGGTAAAGTCTGACAGAGGATTGCTGTTTCCAAGCATTCCAGGCATTCGCCACGATTGAATTCTGGCTTCTAACGGACATGATCTTAAACGATAGCGAGCGGGTGACTGAATCGTAAAGGATTGAAACTCCAATTGGTGATGTCGGGTTTAAGGTACGGGTATGAAGGACGGTTTGGGCTACTGCTACAATATGGTACATTCCTTCGCAAAATGTCCTTGGAAGTACCCCCCGCCATTGAAAAGAAAGACATCCGCAAAACCTATACGAAGGAAAAGATCTAGAACGAACGACGTATCATGACGATGATGAATAACCTCTGACCCTACAGCTCTCCCTCCCACTGACGTCGAGTGCCCGAGGCCGAGATCTGGCCAGTCAAGTGTAGCACATGACACCTTCAAATCCAGCTAGCCTCCTAGAGACTATCGCCCTCTGCACTCCGCTGAACCGATTACCACCCCGGTGAGTTTCTCTTTTTTTGCATACGTTTCCAACCGGGGGTATTGCCAGCCTCCGCCTCCGCTTCACGTTTCCAACCGGGAGTAGATCCACCTGCCTCCGCTTCGCGTTTCCATCCAGGTGTGCCCGCCTCAGCCTCAGCTTCTCGTCTCCAACCAGGTGTGCCTGCCTCAGCCTCAGCTTCACGCTTCCAACCCGGGGTATCCGCCTCAGCTTCACGCCTCCAACCAGGGGTGCCCGCCTCAGCTTCGGCCGCACGTTTCCAGCCAGGAGTACCCGCCTCAGGCTCGCGCTTCCATCCAGGAGGGCCTCCTCCGCCGGGTTCGCGCTTCCAGCCCGGGGGACCTCCTCCAGGTTCACGTTTCCATCCAGGAGGGCCTCCTCCGCCAGGTTCGCGCTTCCAGCCCGGGGGACCTCCTCCAGGTTCGCGTCTCCATCCAGGAGGGCCTCCTCCAGCCTCACGCTTCCAGCCAGGGGGACCTCCTCCAGGTTCACGCCTCCAGCCAGGAGTTGTTCCACCTGCTTCAGCCTCGCGCTTCGATTCGGGAGCTGCCCTCTATAAAACAATAGAACGTGTAAGGAAACGTCTTGTTGAGGTAAGTGGTCACATACAACTCCCGCAACCTCACGCGGTTCTTCACCGGGCTCACGTCGCCACCCGGGAGTTCCAGCCTCAGCCTCACGTTTCCATCCTGGGGAAGCCCTCTAAGACAGCAAAATTGGTATCAGCCTTGGGATGTCTCGTAGAGAGAGAGAAAATGACGAACAGCTGCTACTTCATGCGCCTCCTCGGCATGACGAGAGATCACTTCATGATTCGCGTTCTATTTGAGGCTAAAAGTCAGAGGGCAGAACTTGCCGGCGGCAAGAGCCAACTCACGACAGCGTTCGCGGCAGCCAGAGTAAAGACAGAGGATGCAACAAGGAAAAGACTTGTGATGCGCATGTTTTGGACGGGGGGAGATATCTTCGAAATTGCATAGTGGAGCCCAGGGCTTTATATTGGACCCTGACCATGTTTAACCAAAACCAGAAATGTGGAAGAGGCAAATTTCTCCCATGACCCCCCTGTTCCTAATAAAATATTGTGTGCCTGACAGAGCCTCTAGTATGCCGACATCGCTTTCACGCGCGATTCCCCCATGGATCGATGGGTCCAGGTAGCCAATCTTCGTCATCGCACACCGGTCCGCTCTTGACAACTCCTCACTGAACTAAGGCTTCCTCGCCGCACATGTACGATTCCGCTATGACTTGACGCGCTACGGGTTCATGAACGTTCCTCCTCCTGGCCAAATTAGGGATACCCGTGATAACGGGGACCTTATTGTCCATCCGACCCTGGACCGGCACGGCACATGGGGTTGAGCAATGAGATGATTTTGCACAGAATTACGCAGTTGTCTTGGAAATTTCAACTATGTCATAACTCATACGTACCTGTACCTTTTATTTTGTGAGCTTGGATATTGTTCCCGCCATTCAGACCTCTTCAAAGGGACAGCTGTTGCACCTCCATTTGGGGGAGATACCTAACAAGTGAGTCGTGGGTTAGAGAGACCTATGGAAATGATCCGTTTTTTTAGGTCCCCGTACTTGAAATCGAGGAAGAAGACTGAAGCAATATGGTGGAATCTTAAATAGACACCATGCTTGGATGCATGAAGTTTATCTTCAAGCACGCTCCAAGATTTACTGCACGCAGAGTCATCGGCGGCGGTGGGTACAACTGCTACTTGACAGTCTATGGACGAGGGCAGCGGGGGTGCGGGATTCGAATGATTAGGCATATGTTACCGATCGGCGCCAAAGGAATGCCTATGTTTAATGTTTAACTCAGATCGGCGGGGAGGCGCAAATAGTCGCCCGATTTGACTCCACTCACAAAGACTCTCAAAGGTACCCGTCCGTACACAGGCAAAGGTATCGTACTTGTACAGTCCAATGGAGCCAAGACCTGTTCAGGTTGCATTGTCTGCACACCCAGCTACGTTTAGCAGCCTAGAACCAACTGCTACTTGTGGTTGTATGTCCGGTAGCAAGCTCGGATCGACAAGTAAGAGCCAAAAGCTAAACAATCTTCTGCGATCGTGTCGAGCGCACGCGCAGCGGCGATGTGCCTCTATCTATGCATAATGTCCGCTTGGAGTCACAGATCTAGAAGCTTGATGATGGAGGGAAATTCTGATCAGGGGGCATTGGGTTCCAATCCAAGTCAACCAGAGCGCGCCGGTTAGAGCCAACCCAAACTGTAGGTCAGGTACGTAGAGGGTCAGGTCGCTCAAACCGAGTTCGAATTCGAGCGGCCTTAAGAATTTTCGCCTGGTCGATTAAGCCGCGGTTAAGGTAGAATGCTTTTTGGGGGAAAAACATCACCCGGAGACCGGAGGTCCATCCGAGGTAGCGGAAATATTGGAAGATTGCAACTTCAATCCTGGATAGAGGCAGGATGATGAACGATCATCGATCATGAGGTAGATCTATGCGAAGAAACGCCTGAAAAATCACCGCGAAATGCAGATATGTAGATATGGTGGATGTAGTGGCGTTCATTTTGAAAGAGTCTATCTCGTACTTGGGATGAGTGGCGTTGGAATGAGCGCACTGCCATGAGTGGCTCTATGTTATCTTTTTTGTAAGTCACTTTGACCCTGTCCGATCCCGATCGGCGGTGAAAACATTGGCAGTGTGGGAGGATAGACCCTGATAGACCCTGATTTGCGTGATGCTGAAATTCAGAAAACAGAGCAACCGTTTGCAAGAATACAAAAGCGGTTTCCGTGACAATTTTCCTGATGTGCGCCAGGGGGTCAACTGGAGCCTGGGGGTCAGTGAAGGTCAGTTGAACAGAATCATTGATATTTAATGATTCCAGAACCGATGTGAGCTCAAGAACTCACTTGTATTAGTATTAACAACGCTCGGTGGTCGATTGGTCAGCCCTCGAGTTCGCTCTTAGCGCTCCCTGGCAGCTTCATGATCGTACTGATGTTATTAACTTCAAAGTTCAACGTTCAATGTCTGATTTGACGGCCATGACCGTTGATGCCGATGAGGATCACCAACTTACACTTCTCCACGTGGATCAACGAAGGAATGATTATGATGTGTATGGTTACTGAGAGTCGTGAGATAGCCTGACTTCTTCGTGTTGCTCCTGTCCATTTCAACTTCCCAGCCCATTTTTGAGAATTTCATAGACCACAACTATGGCGGTTAAGACCTATCGTTGGATATCCCTTTGGTTTCTGCTCACTGTCCCAGTGATTGCGTGGGACGTTGGATACTGTTTCAACCGGTGACCTTGAACATTTGTCTTCTGCACTTTCTCCTTCTAACCAGCGTCATGCTGTACAGGCCCCGCTCAATGAAGGTGAGTGCGGCGGATCAGGTCAATTGAGGTTAGTTTGTTGAGAGGCTGGATCAACAATCAGGGCGGCGACCTTCACTGGTTTTGGAAGCCATATGCGATATACCAAAATGTGCGTCACATTATCCATTCCTCATCCTGCCTTTGAATGCTGAACGTCGCTTGTCATGGCAGGTCGACTATGCGAGTACATTCGAAATCTGGCCTTGACATCATTCTCTAAACTCTGAACGTTGGGCAGATGTATGGCATACCAGCTTTAGAAGCAAATAACGGGTTTACAAATGCTCAATGTGAGTAGAACTGTTGGGTTGTTTCTACCACAATCTGACCCAACTCAGCTCTCCTCAACGTCGTCGAAACGCTCCTCAACATCCTATATCTTTACCTCGCACACGTCGTCGCATGGCCCCCCGCATCCTTGATTGGCTTTACTTCCGCTTCTTTGACCTTGTCAAAGACCATCTTGTACTGGGCTCAAGAGTATTACTGCGGGTTCTGCGGCATCGGCCACAACACAGTGTCTGACTTATTGATCTACTGGATCATACCCAATGGGTACGCGCCCATTCCTTCCGGAACTTATCAACTTACATATTTACATTCCACAGCCTCTGGATCGTGGTTCCTACCGTCATCGTCGCTCAGCTTGGGAAAGATCTCACCCAATCCCTCAATTTCGCGGCAAAGGCTTCCGCCAATGCCAAGTTGATTGCTAAAAAGAAATAAAACCAAGGAGTTCCCTTCCGCGCCACCGTTTGTAACTTGTAATATGCTATATGAAGGCTGAACTAGGCCCGAAAGCAGCTCATCTCGAAGCGCACATACTGAGCGAAATGCGGAGTACACATATCCTTGTCAGTACCCACTGCGCCCGAGTCGGCCCGAATCGTAACCCCGATCCCGCCCTCGCCGAAGTAACCTGAGTAAATATCCTTGTCAAGACACGCGAACCTTCACGCGAACCTTCCAACGGCCGCCAGAGGCAAGTGAAACCTAACCTGCATCGACCAATGTGAAATTCCCCTTGAATTATAAACCAGGGCGCACAGTCCAACATTGGTCCAGTCCATTCCAGAACAACTCCCCGCCTTTCGTAGGCGTCAACATGTGCATCCTCAACCCCCACTTCCTTGATCATGATAAAGGCCTGACATACATCCAATTACCTTCTCTTTGAAAGCTTGATCGCTGAAAAGGCTGAATGCTGTTGTATAAGCTTGTCTGTCCCTCGAATGGATCTGAGTAAAATCCAGGGTCCATTTGTGAAGCCCCCGCCTTTGACTTCATCCCTGACAGGTCTTTTATTCTCAACAGGAATCAAGCTTTGTGGACAGAGTGAGCTAGAGTGAGGCACTCAGGTACGTACTCACAAATAAGTGCCTGATACTGGGCCTAATATGTCTGAACAGAGATGAACAGCTTTGGTTGACCCAGGTCGCCATCAGGGCTACATGCTGTCGATGCTTGAGAAAATAGTGAAGATATCTGCACATGCTCGGGCAATCTGACCGACGATATGTGATACGCTGCTCTCCAGCGATTGGTGCTCTTTCTAAGTATCGATCAGGCAGCTGATTGTCCCCCAACACCCGAAGGAAGTTCTCAAAAGACGGTGAACGCTCGGGAGTGTAGTGATACCATAGATCACTCACTTGCTTGACGCGTGATGATTCAGTGATGACGAGAAGTACAAGATCCATGTGCACTACATGCATCTCTCGGAAGAACACTTGGGGGGTGGAGACGGGCGAATGCCTTCCGAAACACGTACGCGGCACAGTGGCACGGTCAACTCACAAATCCGTCCTCGTGATTTCTTAGCGGCGCAGCGCATAACGGCAGCTCCTTCTCGACGGCTACTAATTATACTTCACATCGCATTATTAACGGATAAAGTCGCTTGTCGCGTCGGTTAACATGGCTCCGCACTTGTTTACCCGGCTATGTATCGTGGTCCAACGGCAGACCGTAAACGGGATACCATTGACCAGGAACTACAATTTCGACTTGTTTCTATCTAGCGTAGGGGCAGCGTATTGAAATGATACTCTGATAGAGCAGCTGTTGAACACTCCTTGGACGTTACAATCAGTCCGGATCTTATTAAAGGAGGCTCTCTCCAGTCTCTTACTTCCGGAACTATGGTGGCCATCGCAAGTCTACATGTCTACTAGAGATAACGCTAAAAGAAGACTCGATCCTTTGAGTCAGGAAAATCATTATCTAGCCGAGTGGCGTCCAATAGGAAACTGAGGAGCCAACGTCAGCTAGCTGACAGGACTTAGAAAGCAAGCCGCCGTGACCAGTCGTGGAAGCAGTGCGCTGATTTGCGTGTACAAAATCGCACAGCCTGGACTATGACAGCGGCTTCGTCGATTGGTCGTGTACGTTGTCCATCCGAGGGTAAGCTCATCAATATGATCTGATAACTCCGGATGAAGCTGTATAATAACGTCAAATAGATCTGGTACAAATATCTTGACTCCAAACCACGACCATATCTATTCATGACTCCAACAAACCCATCCCAAAGCCCTACGCCGTTCTCTACCCTACCTTCTATCCACGACCTTCCTGCAGAACTCGTCGATCTTGTCATTGGCCACGCTCATGCGGACACCTCACTCCTCGCAGCGTGCAGTCTGGTGTGCAAAGCTTGGCGTCCAGCTGCGCGTCACCACCTCTTTTCGAACACGAAACTAAACGTCAATAACGCATCGTCCTTTATCAATATCGTTGATTCAGAGACCTCTACAGTCGCGCCCTTCGTTCGTCACATTGATGCCAATGATAACTGCGAAGACGGCCGATGGGTAGACAACCACTTTATGGGACTCCAACCTCATCTCCTCCCCTCCCTCACGTCGATCTCTCTCACTTCCCCTGAGACTCTGTCTCATACTACGCTCTCCACGCTCCATTCATTCAATCGCCTAAAAGAATTGAGGCTTGCCGAATGTGAATTTGGGGACTTCACACAGGTTCAGAGCCTGCTCTGCTCTTTCCCGCTTCTTGAGAGCTTGTACCTGGAGGCGGATTGGCCGGAACCACATGCGGTTCTGCCTACAAATACTTCTCCCGCCCCTCGCTTACGCGAACTCCATCTGCGATGTGAGATGTCACACATCCTTGAATGGTTTTTGATGCAACCTGCCGTTGCTCCCGTCTCCAAGCTCACCCTGCACGGGCTTGATACAGTTGAGCTTCCCATTGTGACCCGATATCTCCAAGCCTTGGGCGCTGCGTTAACTCGCCTCACCATTGTGCCTAGCGGTTATGTGTATGGTGCGTATTATCGCTAATTCTGAAATTTCCTGTGCTAATTTCGATTCTTAGATTCCATGTCAGACCACCTCGATCTATCGTTCAATCCGTGCCTTCGATATCTTAAGCTCAGCATTGATTGTGACGGTGACAATTTGCTCATGGCAAGCACCTTGTTATCACAGCTCGAATCACCTGCGTTTGAGGAGGTCGAATTATCCTTTTATTCTGTCCGTCAGGGCCCCAAGATCAATCGTCAATGGGCTGACCTCGACGCACTACTTGCGACTCCGCCTTTCGCATCATCACGCGCGACCATAACCGCTATGTCTGGCGCTGCACAAGCGAAAGAAACTCTTCCGCTCTGCCAGAAACGCGGTGCTCTTCGCACGCAACAATTCTGATTCCACCTCCTCCCTGTCCTCCCTGAACATTCGTATACCCAACGGACCATTGTATTAACTTGACGACCCCACCACACAGAGCCACGATAACGATACCCTTTTGTTAGGCATACGTAGTATGTAGCCTCCTCGCTTGTAACGTGTATACATCTCCACACCCTGTATAAATAGTTCCGTATTGAAACTTATACCCATATGATGTCCACTCGCGTTGGAGAAGCTGTGAACCTTGTTTGGAATGAACGAAGTTTTCTCAACTGATGGATTGCGCACACGACATGGAATGGCTGATATTAATATTCAAATTGAATGGATGACATGCACTTCGTCCGCCGTCGATGGCGGATCTCAGCATGACGCGCTTGCCAATCGCTGAGGCAGTACGATGACACTGATTGTACCGGAGGATTGACATCGGCAAGGCACACGCGGAGCGTGACAGCGGAACACGCTACGGCTACCTTAACATTCGGCAACGCGTCTACTCGACAGCACGTGAATAGATGAGATGACTTGTCCTAACCTTCTAGTTCTACATAGAAAGCGTTCGTGAATAGTAAGATGAGTCAAGTGCGAAGAGATGATCCTCACATATGCCGCGCTGATCATGGGACTTGCATACATATGTGAACAACTAGAATATAAGCACAATAGGATGCCGGATCTGCCCTGCCCATGAATGCCGAGCCGAAGCCGGAAGTTTTACATAGTTACTGATCGGTCTTAGCTTGGTTGTATGATACATCCATCCATGGGAAGTGGAAGCTTGAATTGGTCGTGGACTTAAAATTTAAATCACTTTGATTGGAAGGTGAACGCGAGATTGCCTACCCTAAAGTGTCACGTGGAGGCGTTGGTGTCGGTGTTGGCAGGGTTAAGATTCACAAGAACACTCCCGGTCAACTTATGCCGTGCAATTCACCACGCTTAATTTCCATCCAAAATCTGCAGGATCCACTTCGCCCAATCGCTATTTTCTAGGGACGTAAAACTTGATCTCCATGCCAACAACTCCGTGAACATTTGTTCTTTCTTTCGTCTCCGTACTTGCTGCTGAATAATTCATGCCGACGCTTTCCCGACACAGTCCGCTCAATCTTCTGGAAGCTGGTTCCACCAAAGTACTTAATTTCAACCGTTGGATGCCAAAAGTCAAATCTGTTAGCTTTGTATCCGAGAACGGGGAATTGTATGGATATGGAATAAACGGACTGGCGAGCTACAACAGGACTGTACCGAGTTCTTTTCCTAGGCCTAACGCAGCCTTCAGAATAAACACAGGCAATAATGCGAAAGTTCATCAGTATCAAACTTGCCTGTCCCGAATGTGGCGCTTCCCCTGATATGCAGAATCATGCATTACTGGAGTGGCTTGCGCATTACACCTTGGTTTACCAGTGACCTATCAAGACGCCATCTCGTCAATTGTCATAAATTCAAGAGCTACCAGGTATCATCTTTAGTAAATCGATTGCCTCAAATCTTCGTCATGATCGGTGAGAAGCTGATTCTTGGATTAAGCGTTCTTTCTGCTACGTACACTGCTCTTGCTACCGTTGTGTCTTGTGCGGTCGTTGCAGTCGCTTCCGATTCAAACTCGCAGGATATGTCCCCTTGCATGTCCTTTCGGCGGGCCATTGATTCGTTTACCTCCTGGCCAAACGACAGCTGTAATCCCATCTCCACAGAATTCAAAAGCGCGTCGGGGAGTATCAGGCTTTCCATAGGAGCGGTCGTGGAGTATGGGTGAATCTCAACAACACCGGAGGCGTACAAGCGGGAGGACCAATGGTGGATGCCACCGCGGCAATAATGTAGTTCAGCGGGAGTTACAAGTTAATCACCAATGTACATGCAATGGGACTTGATCTCGTTCCCCGCGAGTAATACGGCCCAAGAAATCGTGCGTTCATGTTTCTTCTCGGATTCGAAATACATCTAACGCGCCATGTTTTGAACGAAGGGCGGGTGAACAATGCCCTACAGGTCTGATGCGCCATATATAAATGCACTTACACATCTGGCATCCCTCATTGGCGCGCGTGATCCCCCCCTCCCGAGGCTACACAACCAGCAACGAGCAGTTCAGCGGGCAGAGTGAGGAGCTGGGAGGGCCACAGGCTTGAAAGGTGGACCCAGTCAGTGAAGAATTATCCACATCATGCGAATAGTTGGTCCAAACTAGCAAAATTCTCCATTCATCCGATCTGCATAGCAGTAGTATGTATCGCTCAAAAGAAACTCGAACAATTGTAACAGCAATCATTCTGCGGAGCAGACGAGACCAAACTGGCCAGAGCCTCTCCCGTCATCCATTGACATACAACACAGATATTATCATGCCGAATACATGTCGACGCTAAGTGCTCAAGATCTAAATAAGCCTCTTTTTGCCAGCATAACAAGTGCGTGTACATGAACGCTACAAAAAACAACCGTCCCTCGTACCTGCCTCTAGGTATAATTAAGCTACAAGTGATACACTACAAAAGCCTGGTGTCCAAAGCATGCTGCACTCTCAACGGACTCATGGAACCTCATCATGAATATGATTCATATCTAACCTATCCGTGCTCATCACGCGGGCATACTCCAAGAACAGCCTGAACAATCATCACAAACCATATCAGCTTCTAGAGAGAACACAAACCAAGGGCGCTAGAACGCACCTAAACATATACGCTGTCAAGTCCTCCTTCCTCCAAAACTTTAAGCTCCAGTCTCTTCCCGCTGCTGCAATCTTCCTCGCGAGGTCATCATGGGCACCCTGGCCATTCGGATCGCCGCGGAAGAAGGAGAGCGCATCGGGTAGGTCGGACAGATCAGTTTGGATGGGGATGTAGTGCACCCATGGCGCAATGCGTTCCGTAAACCTGTCAGCAGGGTCCCTGTGAGCGGGAAGATACATCAGGTTAGCTTCGAAGGATGTGACCTACCATTCAGGGTAGATCGTAGATTTGAAGACGAGAGAGTTGGATGTTATGAGCCGCTTGAAGCGGCTGGACCACCCATTCCCATCGATCTGGGGGAAAAGGAACAATGAGAGCCTGACGCACACACGGATGAATGAAAAGGGGCGTACATCTAGAATGTACTTGTAGTTTCCAGCCGCCTTCGCGTCATGTTCCTTCCGGAATTCGAAGATCTTCTGCAACTCCTCACACATCTCCGGCGCACAGCCCCCCGGTCTGTTGGTAAAAGCCACATCCAGCATCGCAGGCGCCCACCTCGCCCACCTGACCTGCTCGCCCCCTCCCACCCGGTGGTCCTTCCTCACCTCCGTGAGGATAGTGGCATTATCGCCGAGGCCCCCATGATCGACTCCTGCCCAGGCGACCGCCCTCGCCCGTTGCGATTCCCTCCAGCGCGTATTGCGTGCATGCCATATCCCGGTGTTACTCCCGCGCCACTGCAGGCGTTCGTCGCCCTTCACGGCCCAGTCGAGGTTCACGTACGAAGGGAGTTCCGCGACCCAGTTGATGGACATTGCAGGGGTGAGGTCGTGGTGCAGGGGCGTTGAGCTGTACGAGAACTGTGGTGGCATGAAGCGGTGGGGGACGGGGCCCTTGTGGTGCGAGAGATACTGTCCTGAGAGGAGGAGCAGTCGCGGGTGCAGACATGGGTCCATAGCGGGTCTGTGCGCGTGGATGAAGGTTTTGGTGGTCTGAGGTGCAGCAGGGGCATCGTAGCCGACATTAGCGAGAGCAGCGGGCGAGGTGGGTGCACAGCCAGCGGTCCAGCCTTGGAGCTTGACGGGTGGCGGGTCGTTAATGTCCAGGACTAATGTAAGAGTGTGTCAAAGAAAGATACATCGGATGCAAGCGGAAGAACGTACATGTCCCAGCGGCAGCATGCTTTAAAGCCTGGTCCTTCAGCTCCCAATCCGTAGGAAGGTTCGGGTTATCGTGGGGCGAAAACACCGCTCGAAAGGGCGGAATCGCGTCCTCCACATCCTGAAGGATCTCCATGATGTCGTACGCCCCGAGCGACAACTCGTGCTCCACTTTACTGTTGCCCGGAAGCGAAGAATTAACGAGCGCAATTCGGCTGCTTGCCGTCTTTCCCACGGTGTAGGAATCAGAGTGACCCTCCCAGTCTGACTGCATGCGCTGCAGGTCCACTGGGTTCATACCCCAAAACGGCTCCAGGTCCTCGTAAATCTGGTCGTAGTCGTCTGGGAGTTGCACGTTGTGCTTTTGGACGTACGCCCACCTGCAAATACTCCTCAGCAGAGGACAGAGGCTTCGAGAAATAGCGATGAATACCAGAGATCGAATCCATGTGGGGGAAGACGAGTGTACCGGCGTTCGTACTCTGCGACCGCTGCCGCAAGAGTCTTGCTCGATTTCGCGATCTTCGCATCCCAGACCCTCTCGGCATCCTGTATCAGCTCGAAGATTGGGTGTGGTCCATTCGGGTTGACCTCGAGAAGTCCATCAGGGCGGTATATGTGCTTTTCCAGAGGGAGAGGCCGCTCCACTGCAAGCTTCTTGAGCGGGTTCTGCGCGACCACTTCACGCAGAGGCATCGGCGGACGCTCGAACTCCATCCACGCCGTGCGCAATTCTGTCACGACGACCGGACGCTCTTGCGTAATGACCTCGATTCGCGTATAGTTCAACGGCCCGACACCATTGAAGTTCCCCAGGAAAAGAAAGAGAACAGTGCACAAGGTAGCCACCAGGAGCATACGGCGCGGGCTCGTACGGCGAGGGAAATACCTGAGCATCGATGTGGGATAGACCTTGCCAGTGGCAAGGTAGAAGATAAAGGATAGGATCAAGCTTGGAGGGTAAACGCGGTGCCAGTGGGTCTTCCGCTCCGCGATAACAGATCCCACGCTACGGGACAACTTCGAAGCGCCGGATACAACCTTCTCCCTTTTTTTTTTTTTCTTTCTGGTGGTAATGCAACCTTCTCTTTATGCTCTCTCCATTCCTAAAAATCGGCATGAAATGGTAGCAATTATGCATGGAAGAGAGATAGTCGGTGTCGCTTTGCTGGAGGTTAATAAGATACTCAAAAAACGATGCAGCGGGTATGGACGGACACACATAGATATCATCAAAACAGAAGGTTCCCCAAACGCTCCATGTTTTGTTTATTGTTATGTTTATCGTTTTTTAAGGGCCAAGGTCAGTTGACAAGAACCCGACTCCAACATTGATTGATTCTCTGAACCTTGAGCTTTCGAAGAACGAGTACGTTATTGAATAGTCAGTTGAAGCGTCCCACACATCCAGGGACGGCCGGTCGAGAACCTTGGACAGCTACATCATGGACTGTATGTAGTTGTGAAAATGTCCGATTTCGATTCAATTTGATTGAGGGAGTGATCGAGTCGATTATTGGTCCAGTGCCGCCGTCATGGGCCCATCGATGGCATTCCGATTCGATATGGTCGCATCTGGACTCCTCATGCAGTCTCGCAAGCTATGCGGGGAACGAGATAGCCAGGAAATCGCCCAAGTTGGCATTGGTCGGCCCAATGGAATCGTTGTGGACCTTCAAAGGTCGACATAGGACGCTATTAGATAACGCTCATGATCACCCAGAGCATGTCAGTACTCACCAACTAACTTCCTTAGTGTATTCTAGCCCCAAGACGTATCCCTCATCAAGTTTCAAGAAGAGGGGTCCAGTCGTACCGGTACCCGCGTACTAGTGCATGATCCATGATCGATGCCAAGGGTCTTAGGATCAGACAAAACGTGAGCCGTGTGAATGTTTGTTTGGCAACTTTGTCGACCCAACTTGAACTCAATTGATGAGATCGTCAATTTTAACTTCAAACGACCAGGGCCACAGGTAGTGTTCTACGCATATCCCTTGACACATCCTCAAGTTCCGAAGAATATCTAGAAGGTGCCCAATGCGCACATGCTTTTTGTATTGTGGGACTGGGAAAGCTCTACTAATATCTTAAGCGAACAGCGCCACCGTCCACGCGTCTTTCGCGAGGTGGTCAGCGGACTTCACCCAATGCACCTCCAGTATCTTGCGGTGTGTGTGCCACCGTTCGCCATCAATTCTCCAGTTAGCTGTAATCTGTATGTCCACAAATTCAACTCGAACTCAGTTGAGTTCCCATCCGCCATAGACGCTCTATAAAAGGTGTTACAATCCTAGTACCCATTCTTGAAGTGACTTCCCTCTCTCTTGTGTCGCCCTCCAGTTCTCATTTTTCGCGACTACAATGCCTTCCTTCCGCTCCGTTTGCCTCATCGCTGCCACGGCCTTTTCTGCCTTCGCCTCTGCATCCCCCATCGCTGGGGGCATCACTCAAGAAGCTAACCTCGTTGTTGTAAACAACTTGAGCAACGTCGCGCAGAATGTTGGTGTCGATGGCGTTGACGTTACGGCCTTTGGCGTTTGTTGTGAGATTACCCCATCCGCTGTTGAGACCCGCGCCGTCCAGCCTCTCCCGGTTATCCTCAAATCCGCCCAGGAGAAGCTCCTCGTTATCAAGGCGGAAGTCGGTGAGTTTGTTGCATTCATTGATCATCTCTTATAAGATGTTATCGTTACTGGTGGAAAAAAGGTTGACGCAGATACCGTCCGACCCATCATCGTCAAGATTGGCGCCGTTATTGCCGAAGTTGTCGTATCTGTCAAGCTTTTGCACGGCGCGCCTCTGAACGTTATCCTCGGCGTTGTTGCCATGGTCGATGTTGCTGGCTGGCTTGCCGCCGTTCTCACAGTTCGTTTTGACTTCTTTGGGGTCTACCTGCATCTCTAATTTTTCTGCATCAGCTCGTCGTCGAGATCCTCACCGCTCTCCTCGGGTGCGTCGTGGCTGCCGACGTTTCCATTGTTGTTGCGATCATTGCTGGCACTATCGAGTAAGTCTGTTACTGAAGACTGTCGTACAAATTGGCTAATGTACATGAACAGCGGTGTTCTTTGCGAGCTCCTCGATCTCGTTGTCGGTCTCGTTGGCGGCCTCCTTGCCACCGTCGTTGGTTTGTTGGGTGGTGTCCTCCATCTTTTGGTCAGCTGTGGTCTCAATGGAGTCCTCGCGATTCTCCTCGAAGTGGTCGTTGTCCTATAAGCACTCCGTGTCGTTGTGTAGTTGTTGCGCTGATGACGTCTCACTCATGCCTTGGCCTCGTTGGTCTTCTACGATATGTAATGATTTTCTCAAAGCTGATGTTGTCCGTATAAGCAGGGATAAGCGCTTCGTTATTGCGTGGTTTGCGCTTGATCAAAGGGATTTTTCGCCAACTTTTGGTGTTCTATCCAAATTCTACGAATGATTGTAACGAAATTTTAGTCGAGAGTAATTACATTGATTTTCGTGAGCTAGGACCATCCGTATACGCAGGTGTACTCAGCAGTGTGCCAACACTGTGTAGGGTCCGGACCCGTGCGAATGCTTTGTTGACATCGGCGGGTGGTTGACAGCGACTTGTCGGCCCGACTCTTCTGATCTTCCACCTGCTCCCTGCGCTTCCTGCTCCATATATATGCAGGACTTCTAAGAACACCACATCAGGTGGATCTTCCCAAAACTGCTCTCGCCTACAAAACACGACGCGGACGTCGTTATCGTACTCTTAACCATCTCCTCAAATAAAATCTTAGGTAGGACCGGATCTCACCTTCACACTCATCTCACGACCAAAATCATGTCCAGTGTTCCACCACCCCAAATACCAAATTAGCGAGCCACAGTGGAACTTCACCACAGTACGCATGACTCACCTGCATGTTAGGTAATCCCTCGTACCCTGTGCATGGATCATGGACTCTATATAAGTGAGGTATGTATCCTTGGCCCTATCTCCTGGCTCTCTCCCACACTACTCACACGGAAAGACCATACCTGACTTTTGACAGTGTTCAACCATGGTAAAATACTACGACTCGATACCCGAGTTCCTCTTCCCATGGATAGCGAAGCAGAAGATGTTCTGGGTCGCCACCGCTCCTCTCGCGGGCGAAGGGCTCATAAACGTCTCCCCCAAGGGAATGACAGGCTCATTCCACGTTATCAATGCCAACAAGGTCTGGTACGAGGACCTCACAGGAAGTGGTGCGTGCCTTCCACCCTGCTGATGGCTATCTATCCGAATATTAATATCAATCTGACTCAGGCATCGAAACTGTTGCACATGTCCGCGAAAACGGACGGATCACAATACTGTTCCACGCCTTTGAGGGCCCCCCGCGCATCCTGCGCATCTACGGCAAAGGCACGGTATACGAGTTCGGAACACCAGAGTACGACGCGCTCCTCCCTCTCGACCAGCGCAAATGCGGGTCTCGCTCCATAATCATGCTTGACGTATTCAAGATTGGCACCGTACGTCCTTCCCCCTTTCTCCCCACCTTCCTTACCTAACCACATAATTTTAACTCCCCAGTCCTGCGGCTACGCCATCCCCTTCATGGAATACAAAGGCGAGCGCAACCGCCTAATGGTACACAACTACAACCTTGAGATAGCCGACATCGCCGCCGAGGCGCCTTTGGACCTCAGCACGACCGAGCCCCCGCGCCCTATCACGGGTCTCAAGCGGTACTGGCACTTCCGCAACAATGTGAGCCTCAGCGGCCTCCCGGGCATGCTCCTTGCATACGAGTCGCGCCACAAGTTCATCACGCCAGAGCCGATAAAACAGTCGAGGAAGGACGATGAGAGAGAGCCGGGGAGGCTTGTCCTGAGAGTCAGTGCGGGGGAGTTGAAGCTTGTCGCGGCGTTCTTGACGGGCGTAATGCTCACGGCATCGTATGTGAAGTTTGTGAAGCCTAGGGGTTGGTAAGACTGCTTTGTATGTTTGAATTTATGATATTATGAATGTAGGAACTTTGCGTCACGAGGCGTCATGGCTTGAGAGAGTTCGCTTTATTCCAGGGGCACAGTGATACATATGCTGAAGCGAATATCTTGATTCGTGTTTGCCTTTTCGCATTTCTTTCGCGCATTTGGACAACCTTTTCACTTATGTAGCAGCACCCCTTCGCGAGTCCCTCATACTCACATCATCTTCTCCCTTGCCACCTACAAAGTCCGAAAGCAGAACTTCGCGAGTGCCGATGCCCATCCATTCATCCTCTCACCCTTGGCAAACAAGTGGCATCGGACCTCAACCTACAGCTCAAGGACAGGTTGCGAGAAGTACACGAGGCTGTCGAGACCTTGAAGGTATTTACTCCAAAACGCGGCACTTCGATGGTGGCGCAGATGATGGAAGACTCCAAATTATCCGAAGATTCTAGTGATTCTGGACCACAGGACTTCTACTAGGGCAGTACAGTGATTCTGAACGTTGCCTGTCGCTCAGACGTAGATTCATGCATTCAGTTATATTCTAGAGATTTTTCTAATGATAGATCTAATTTGGGTATATAACGGGGCAAAAAAGAGCCTCCTCGATCCGCCCCAGGTATATAACGGCCTAAAATCGTCGATTTCGGATCTAACCTTTGACAGCATGCCCCCTGGGGGGGGACAACACATACAAACAAAATCAATTTAACAGGGATTGCCGCTCTCCAACCTTTGTAGGACCAACTTGAACAAGTTCATTTCCGGTGTGACTCTGGCATAGCGCGCTTCCTACTCCATACCTGTGTAGGACAAGAATATCACATCAGGACCCAGGTAAATCTTCCCAAACTACTCCCGCCCACAAAACAAGAGCCGGACGTCGTTATCGCACTCTTCAATACCATTTATTCAAAGAAATTTTCAGGTAGGACCGGATCTCACCTTCACACTCATCTCGCGAACAAAATTGTGTCCAGCGTTCCACCACCACCAGATACCAAATTAGCGAGCCACAGTGGAACTTCACCACAGTATCCATGAATCACCTGCACGTTAGGTAATCCCTCGTACTCTGTATGATTGAGGTATGTACCCCTTTCTTCTGACACGGCTCTCTCCCACACGACTCATACGGAGAGACCATACCTGACTTTTGACAGTGTTCAACCATGGTAAAATACTACGACTCGATACCCGAGTTCCTCTTCCCATGGATAGCGAAGCAGAAGATGTTCTGGGTCGCCACAGCTCCTCTCACGGGAGAGGGGCTCATAAACGTCTCTCCCAAGGGAATGACAGGCTCGTTCCACGTTGTCGATGCCAACAAAGTCTGGTACGAGGATCTCACAGGAAGCGGTGCGAGCCTTCTACCTGCTAATAGCTACATACTCGAATATCAATATCAATCTGACTCAGGTATCGAAACTGTTGCACATGTCCGCGAAAACGGACGGATCACAATACTGTTCCACGCCTTTGAGGGCCCCCCGCGCATCTTGCGCATCTACGGCAAGGGCACAATATACGAGTTCGGAACACCAGAGTACGACGCGCTCCTCCCCCTCGACCAGCGCAAATGCGGCTCTCGCGCCGTAATCATGCTCGACGTATTCAAAACTGGCACCGTACGTCCTCCCCCCTTTCTCCCCCCCTTCCTTACCTAACCATATAATTTAACTCCCCAGTCCTGCGGCGATGGCATCCCCTTTATGGAGTACAAAGGCGAGCGCAACGGTCTAATGCTATATGGTTACAAATCCGAGATGGCCGACATCGCCGCCGAGGCACCTTTGGACCTCAGCACGACTGAGCCCCCGCTCCCCATCACGGGTCTCAAGCGGTATTGGCGCTTCCATAATAATGTGAGCCTCGACGGGCTCCCGGGCATACTCTTTGCATACGAGTCGCGCCACAAGTTCATCACACCTGAACCGATAAAGAAGTTGAAGAAAAACGATGAGAGCGCGCCGGGGAGGCTCGTACTGAGGGTCGGTGCGGGGGAGTTGAAGCTCGTCGCGGCGTTCTTGACGGGCGTGATGCTTACGGCATCGTATGTGAAGTTCATGAAGCCTAGGGGTTGGTAAGACTGCTTTGTATGTTTGAATTTATGATATTATGAATGTAGGAACTTTGCGTCACGAGCGTCATGGCCTGAGAGAGTTCGCCTTATTCCAGGTGCACAGTGACTGTACTCCAAAGCGAATATCTTGATTCGTGTTTGCCCTTTCGCATTTCTTTCGCGCCTTTGGACAACCTTTGGACATCTTCTGTGAGGTTCCTAGTAAGCAAGCTCTTGTATGCTTTGTCCTGACCAGAAGATATACATGTTCTAACCAATACCTCTAAAGACTGCAATTTATGCAAATGTATTCATCTGTCCAAGTGGAGACGTATGATGGGATTGTGCCATATACCGTGTACTGAACTTATCATCTGCCAACATCGATTCTCAGAACAAGGAGAGTGCCCACGTCGTCCTACACTCTCGCGCAGCTCCTGCACCAATATTCCTGCTTTCTCGTGTTGAAGCAATGTCACAACGCTCTGGACAGCAAGGCTTCTTCAAAATCGACCTATCTGCGTCCCCAATTACACCAGAACAGTCAACATCGACCCCACCACAATTTGCAGTCCATTCAGATATTTTTCAAGGCCGAAAGCCCAGAGTGAAGAAAGAAAAGCTGAAGGAGGTATGGGAGGCAAATACCTCGATGTTTTAGGCCACGGATATGCAGCCTCCTGTCACAACTCGTCAAGTTCTTGAGCCGCATATATCAAAATTCAAATGCCACCCCTGGGCCCGCGCACACGTATGCCACGCCGGAGACCCCATCGAACGCGTTATAAGCCAACTTTTACGTGCATTCTCTATCCAAAATCGTTCCAAACTACCAAGAGGGCTCGATTTATGCTTTAGCGAAGACATCCGCCCAGGAGACGCTCCTCGTTATCGGGGCGGAAGTCGGCGAGTACTACCTCGAGGACAGCTTGTTGCATTCATTGAACTTCTGCTTTAAGCTGTTATCGTTGCTGGTGGAAAAAAGGTTGACGCCGACACCGTCCACCCCATTCTCGACAAGATTCGCCTGGCTATTGCCGAACTTGACGAGTCACTGTCAAGCGTTTACACGGTGCGCCTCTGGTCGTTATCCTCGCCAATGTTGCCGTGGCCGATGTTGGTGAAATCTTTTATCCGAATAGTTCGTTTTGACTTCTTTGAGGTCTACCCACATCTCTAATTTTTCTACACCAGCTCGTCGCCGAGATCCTCACCGCTCTTCTTGGGTACGTCGTGGCTGCCGATGTCTCCATTGTTGTTGTGCTCGTTGCTGGCACTATCGAGTAAGTCGTTAATGCACCCTGAATAACTTCAGTGTTCTTTGTGAGCTCCTCGAGAATCTCGTTGCCGGTCTCGTCGGCGGCCTCCTTGCCAACGTCGTTGGTTTGTTGGGTAGCGTCCTCCATCCTTTGTCCGGCTATGATCTGAATGGAGTCCTCGCGATTCTCCTCAAAGTTGTCGTTGTCCTATAAGCACTCCGCGTCGTTGTGTAGTTCAAGTTGCGCTGATTACGTCTCACTCATGCCCCGGCCTCGTTGATCTTCTATAATATGTTACGATTTTCTCAAAGCTGATGTTGTCGTATAAGCAGGTATAAGCGCTTCGTTATTGCGTGAATTGCGCTTAATCAAAGGGATTTTTCGCCTACTTTTGGTATTCTATGCAAATTTTACGATATGTAACGATTGCAACAGGGTTTTGGTCAAGAGTAATGACATTGATTTTCATGAACTAATATCATGTAACTTGTACCCAGGTATTCTCATTGTACCAACACTGCATAGGGTCTGGACCTGACGTGCGAAGGTTTTGTCGGCAGGACCTTTGTCGGCCCGACTCGTCTGATCTTCCACCTGCTCCTCGCGCTTCCTGCTCCATATATATGTAGATCCAAGAGGATCACATCAGGTAGATTTTCCCAAAATTGCTCCGTTATCGCACTCTTTACCATCTATTCAAATAAAATTTCAGGTAGAACCGGATCTCACCTCTCGCGAACAAAATCACGTCCAACCGTGTGGTACCACTAGATACCAAATTAGTGAGCCACAGAGAAACTTCACCACAGTACGCATGTCTCACCTGCACGTTAGGTAATCCTCCGTACCCTGTGCATGGATCATGGACTCTATATAAGTGAGGCATGTATCCCTGGTCCTATCTTCTGGCTCTCTCCCACACGACTCCCACGGAGAGACCATACCAGACTTTTGACAGTGTTCAACCATGGTAAAATACTACGACTCAATACCCGAGTTCCTCTTCCCATGGATAGCAAAGCAGAAGATGTTCTGGGTCGCCACGGCTCCTCTCACGGGGGACGGGCTCATAAACGTTTCCCCCAAGGGAATGACAGGTTCATTTCACGTTGTCAATGCCAACAAGGTCTGGTACGAGGATTTCACGGGAAGCGGTGCGTGCCTTCCACCCTGCTGATGGCTACATACTCGAATATTGATATCAGTCTGACTCAGGTATCGAAACTGTTGCAAATGCCCGCGAAAATGGACGGATCACTATGCTGTTCCACGCCTTTGAGGGCCCTCCGCGCATCTTGCGCATCTATGGCAAGGGCACAGTATACGAGTTCGGAACACCAAAGTACGACGCGCTCCTTCCCCTCGACCAGCGCAAATGCGGCTCTCGCGCCGTAATCATGCTCGACGTATTCAAAATCGGCACCGTACGTCCTCCCCGCTTTCTCCCCGCCTTCCTTACCTAACCTCACAACCCACCGCCCAGTCCTGCGGCTACGCCGTCCCCTTCATGGAATATAAAGGCGAGCGTAGTCGCCTAATACTAGACAGCTACAACCTTGAGATGGCTGACATCGCCGCCGAGGCGCCTTTGGACCTCAGCACGACTGAACCTCCGCGCCCCATCACGGGTCTCAAGTGGTACTGGCACTTCCGCAACAATGTGAGCCTCAGCGGCCTCCCGGGCCTGCTCCTTGCACACGAGTCGCGCCACAAGTTCATCACGCCTGAGCCTATAAAGAATTTGAAGAAGGACGATGAGAGAGAGCCGGGGAGGCTTGTACTGAGGGTCGGTGCGGGGGAGTTGAAGCTCGTCGCGGCGTTCTTGACGGGCGTGATGCTCACGGCATCATATGTGAGGTTCGTGAAGCCTAGGGGTTGGTAAGACTGCTTTGTATATTTGAATTTATGATATCATGAATGTAGGAACTTTGCGTCATGAAGCGTCATGGCCTGAGAGAGATTGCCTTATTCGAGGGGCACATTGATACGCTAATGCGAATAACTTCCTTCATTCGGCCCTGTCCGCCTTTTCGCATTCCTTTCACGCCTTTGGACAACCTTTGGACATCATCTGTGAGGTTCCTAGTAAGCAAGCCCTTGTCTACTTTGTCCTGACCAGAAGATACACAGGTTCTAAATAACCAACCCCTTTAAAGACGGTGCAATTTATGGAAATATATTCATATGTCCAAGTGGAGACGATATAATGAGATTGTGCCAGATACCGCGTACTGAACTTATCATCCGCCAACATCAATCTTCGAACAAGGATGCGATCTTTATGAACTAACCGGAAAACTATGCTTAACAGTGCTGGTGTCTCTCCCTTCATCCCTAGATCGACCCGCTTGACCTTCTCGCCTCTTCCTCACCATCCCACCAACCCCCACATTCTTTACCAATGCCTTCCCTCCGCTCCATCCTCCTCATTGCCTCCACCGCATTTGCGGCTCTTTGTTCCGCTGCCCCCACGTTCCCCGTTATTTTTCCAGACGCCGCCGCTGCCGACACTTTACACAGCCTCCAGGTCACTGACACTCCAACCAATGTTACCTTAGTCGTGCCTGACCCACTTTCCAGACACGCTCGACGAGGGCAAAGCCGTAGTAGACGCTGTGCTCATTGAGGTGCTCGACGAGGTCAAGACAATCCTGTCAGGCGCTCTCGCCGCAGTGAAGCTCCTCCCCGATGACTCAATGCTATCCTTACCCTCGACGGCGAAGTCCTTGCTGCCGTCGACATCTGCAGTCTTTTGCTCGTCATCCTGACCGTGAGTTCACCATCCAACTCTATATTCCATAACTAACAACTAACTCATACCTTCTTTCAGCTTGTCTCCTCCATCCTGACCTGCGTCCTCCATGTCGTCGCCACCACGTCCCTACTCAACCTTGCTCCCCTCGTCGCGGGCGTCAGGTATGCCACCCTTCGTCACTCACCCAAGACTCAATCTTGACTTTCGATTTAATCCTAGCGCTGTTCTCGTCGAGCTGCTGGCGTGCGTCCTGGCCCTCGTCCCCGGTCTCTTCGTTGGACTTCACCCTCTGTTGGGCCCCATCATTTCCATTTTCGTGGACCTCAAGCTCAATGATGTCGTTGAGATTCTACACGGGATGATCTGAGGGTGAGTGATTTAGGGTACTCAATGTCTCCGCAACTTGCTCAGTGGTGGCTTCTAGCACGGTTTCACACCCTTCTCAATTAACATTTTATTGAAGACCTTTTGTACCTGCGCCTTTACTCATCTCAATATAATTCTGATAGAAACAACACTATCTTATCGGCCCTTTTGTGGCGTAAGTCACAATATTGTCATACAACAGTAGACAATCGTGCATTCCTCCCAAAACACACTTTCAAAATCCACAGCAAGGCCCCCTGATGCATTCTGTATCCAGTGTCTACCTACTCCTCCAATAACACCCCATCCTCCTGTTGGAATATATGCGAGCTGCCGTGCTGAACGGAGGAGCGACGGAATGACGCGTTGGTGGCGTTGCACATAAGGTCCGGGGTTCGACCCATGATCAGGGCATTCTACAATATTTTAGGTATATATGTTATATCCTTGCTTGTATTCCCCCGTTTATTTATCTCACTGGATATGTTACGAGGCTACTTTTCTACACCTCTCCCATCACGGGCCTCAAGCGGTACTGGCACTTCCACAACAATGTGAGCCCAGACGGGCTCCCGGGCATGCTCCTCGAGCGCGAGTCCCGCTATACGTGCATCACGCCGGAGAGCCGGGGAGGATTGTGTTGAGGGTTGGTGCAGGGAAGCTGAAGCTCGTTGCGGCGTTCTTGGCAGGCGCGATGCTCACGGCATCGTATCTGAAGTTCGTGAAGCCCAGGGCGCGGTAAGACTGCTTTGCTCGTCGATGTCCACAAATATAGGGATTTTGGTGGTCTGAGAATGATGAATAGTTAACGAGCTTGGTTTACCAGTGTTGCCTTCATGTTATATTAACCCATACGAAACTTCATTACAAGCTCAATAAGCTATAGCTTACAATACAAGTGCAATTATCGAGGTCCATATGATATAAGAAGAATCTACACCTACTCCGACTCGTCCCCAATTGCAGGGCCCCCAAATACAAAACGGAAACACCTATTGAATAGGTTTTCATGGGTGTCGGCGAATTGCTCGATGGCGGCAAGGATCTCCCACTGCGAGGCCTCATATACGGCCACATTTCCAGCCATTCCGGTCGTGCTACTTCCGTAGAGGTAGGTGATGTCCCTGGGCGTGAGAGGGGCTCGAGCCGCTGGTGACAGGTGATTGAAAAGCTGGGTAGGTTGAGGATACTGCGCCTCGAGCGTTTGCCAAGACGATGCAGCGGCGGGGATGAGGTTGAGGATTTTTTTTCGCGCCTCGTCGAGAAGGGATCGTTTTCGAAGAGCGACGGTTACAGGAGAGTACTGCAAAGTCACGTAAACTGGTCAAACCGAGTCTGATGAAAGGAGATGTAGACACATACCTGTGCGAGGCCCTGGCTTAGCTCGTTGCTACGAGCTTGCAGTTTTAATACTTTATCGTTCAAGTCTATAACATCCATCTTCATACAACGAGTGTCCAGGGTAAGTGTAGCAAGGACCCTTTCTTGAGCATCCAGTCCAAGGTGAAGGGAAGTATGGTCGTCCCGGAGTCTGGCATAATTTTCGTTACTTTCGTTCACCCATCAGCAAAATAGCAGGTTTGTCTTTGAGGTCTTTGGTCTTGAAGAGTCTGATATACAAACCAGTTCTGCATCGCAGGGTTTCAGGTCCGTTACAATGATATGGGCGGGTATTGGAGGGCTTTTGTAGGAGGACAGGTGGTGGCGATATGTATATGTATTACTGTTGTATTGCTTGTTATATTTAATAGTATAATATATCCATACCTGTTTCGTATTCTAAACACACCTGAAAGATACCAGGAAAGACGGGAAAGAGTCTTGACCAAGACGTAAAATGGCTTGTCCAAGACAAAAGTACATCTTTCCAAGACATGTACCCTAATTTGACAAGATGTCACGTCTTTGG